>JAEUWR010000194.1:0-183866 GCA_018524895.1 Podaxis sp. C-F-101400
AAATATAACAATAAAAAATATGGATTAAAGTATGGGTTACTTGATTTTCAGATTAAATGTAAGGGTATACCCTTACAAATTCCCTACTGACTATGATGCCATCATATTCATGCTCTACTATATTGGAGGAGCAGTGGAACCATGGAAAACAGAATATCTCTGCCAGCGTAACTTCAATGGAGTATTACACCTTGGCATGTTCAATGCATTCCAATATGAACTTGATAGAGTCTTCCTCCCTTACAACTACACTGAGGATGCTCTCTGACAACTCCATGCTCTCAAGCAAAAATAAAGACCAGTGGACCAGTACATCTCTGAGTTCAAAGTCCTTGCTACACAAGCAGGAATGGTCAATCCACAAGAGCTCATCTACTGATTCAGAGAAGGTCTCAACTTTGAAATTGGTCTTAAAACCATCACCCTTAGACCAGGTCCCAACATTGACATCTGGTTTGAAGCAGCAAGAGCAGTGGAAGAATGACACCACATGGAGAACAACTATCATGCAAGCCACACCCAAGAATGAACCAATAGAGCTATTCCCCAACTGAAAAAGCAGGCATCCTATAATGTGAATTGGTCAAGAAGCCAGGCATATAAAGATCTGTATGCCATGGACATCAATAATTTGGCACTGGCACTCTCTGAAATCATGTTTAAAGAAAACTACCCTGTGGAAGAAGGTTCTGAAGAAGAAGTTAATGAGGTGGAAGAAAACTGTGATGTCTTGGAGATGTTTCTTCAAAACATCCTCACCCTGAAGATGTGCAATGACCTCAAGCTGGGCAAATGTTTCAATTGTGGGCAGACAGGACACTTCACTTGAGAATGTCCAAAGAAGCCAAACATACTGCAATTGGCACAAAACCTACCATGGAATGCCCAAGCCAAGGTTTCCAAGCATAAGCCACCTGCATCCCCTAGGATACCATGAGACAAGGAAATACAGCAGAAGCAGGAGCAATTGCTCACTTGAATCAATGAGATAATTCAGGAAATTGGCAATGATGAAGAAGTTGCCAAAATTTTCACTGAATTCTCAAACTCCACTAGTGCTCAAGCAAGGGAAATCCAGGATTTTGCCTCAGACAACTAGTTTCCATGTCTAGATTGTCTCAAGAAAAGAAAGATGCACCAAAGGACAATTTTCCTTCCTTCCCCTATTTATTCTTGAATGGACTAATTTCTGATTCTTACCCTTGTCGAAGAGACAAAATTATGCCCTCCTCTTCTTTTTCTCAAGATGAAGTGTCTGTCTCAGAATTGTGCTTATGGATTCATAAATCAAACACTCTTTATTGCCCAACTACAGTGCATCTCTCTGAAAAATCCATGGAAAACCTCACACTAATAGATTCAGGAGCAGGATGAGATTTCATTGACCACTGGCTGGTCAAAACCTGGAACTTGAAAATGTTTCCACTAAAGAAACCAATCAAAGTCAGGAATGCAGATGGGTCCCTCAATAAAGATAAGCAAATCACTCATTTTGTCACCCTCGACTTCACTATCTACAGAAAACAAATAAAGGTTGATTTGCAAGTGATTAATCTGGGATGACCCAGAATAATCATAGGAATCCCCTGGCTCACAAGGCATAACCCTGACATTGACTGGTTGAAGAAAACACTCTCCTGGAGACATTTAATGGAAAACACCATGCTCTCTTCAATAATTGATGACACACTCTCTGAAATCTACATGAATGAGCTTGAAGAAGATTTCTCTGAGGAAAACTTCACTGAGATCAATGCCAAGACTTCCTATTCTCAAATACTCACTCAGGCAGGAGAACAAAAGAAGGAGACTGATCCAACAGAAATTGTCCCCAAGGAGTTCCATGAATTTCTCAATCTCTTCTCTCAGAAGAAACATGAGAGATTCCCTCCTGCTTGGCAATGGGACCACAGGATCAAAACAAAAGAAACCTTCATTCCAAAGGCTTTCCCCTCCTACAAACTCTCTCTAGCCAAAGAAAAGGAGCTTGACAAATTCCTTGAAGAAAACCTTGTGAAAGGATATATCAGACCCTTGAAATCACCCATGGCCTCCCCATTTTTCTTTGTCCTGAAGAAAGATGGAAAACTCAGACCTTGCCAGGACTACTGCTATCTCAATGAGCATACAGTCAAAAATGGCTACCCAATCCCCTCTATCCAGTCCATACTCAACAAACTTTGAGGTTCAAAATACTTTGCTGCCCTGGATGTTCGACTTGGCTACAATAATGTCCAAATTATAGAAGAAGACAGATGGAAAGGAGCATTCCATATGCATCAAGGATTGTTTGAACCAACAGTCATGTTCTTTGGAATGTGTAACAGCCCTGCTACCTTCCAAAACATGATGGACACCATCCTTGCCCCCCTTATCAGACAAAACAAAGTTATTGTCTATATGGATGATATCCTCATCCATGCCCCACAACAGCCAAACTCAGGAAGATGACCCAACAAGTATTCAAGATCTTGTGGAAGCATGATCTGTACCTCAAACCCAAGAAATGCAAATTTGAGAAAATGACCCTCACCTACCTTGGATTCATCATTTCTCCAAACAAAGTTAAAATGGACCCTGCAAAGCTCAAAGGGATTGTAGACTGGCCTACTCCAAAGATAGTCTGAGATGTGTGGAAATTCATTGGGTTCTGTAATTTTTATCACAAATTCATCAAGCACTACACCCACCTGTCCTTACTGCTCAATGCTCTCCTCAAGAAATCCAATTCCCCCTTTCACTGGACAAAGGAAGCTGATGATGCTTTCAGAAAGCTGAAACAACACTTCTTGGAGGAACCTGTTCTCATCATTCCTGATCCCTCCAAGCCATTTGAAATTCAGACTGATGCATCTGCATATGCTTCAGGGGCAGTCCTCCTCCAAAAAGACTCTAATGGAGTACTACACCCCTGCTTCTACTACTCCAAACCTTTCTCCAAAGCTGAATGAAACTACCATGCATTGGAGCAAGAATTTCTTGCCATTATCTGAGCTCTGCAAGAATGGCATCATTACATCAACAGATCACCTTATGAAACCACTATATGGATGGATCATGACAACATAATCCACTGGGCCAAACCATCAAAACTCTCAAGATGAACCATTCAATGGTCTGCCACAATCAGCACCCATAAGATCAAGATTCACTATATTCCTGGTTCAAAGAACTGCACTGCTGATGCTTTGTCCAGAAGACCAGACCATGCCTCAACTAGCAAAGACACAGAGCTTGAAACTACCAAAGCAGCCATTCCACTAGAGAAGTTCCAAACTAGTGACTTTACAAATACTAATGCAAAGTTGGCTAATTCAGGAGAAAATGATGAAATCAACATCATAGACCCTGATGTTGAAAATGAAGCCCAAAAAGGGAAAGACAGAACCATAGGACTGGATCAAGAAGGTTGCATTCAACTACCTATGGACTCTGCACTTAAGAAGCACTTATTGCAGCATGTATATGATGCACCAGCTGCAGGACACCCTGGAGTCACTGAAACTCTTCAGAAACTTCAAGAATATGTCACCTGGCCTGGCATTTGCACCTATGTTATGAACTATATCAAAGGCTGCCCAACCTGCCAGCAATACAAAATAAATCAATGACCCTTGAAGCCTCCACTACAACTGATTCCAGGTCCCCAATCATCATGGCCTTTCACCCAAATGTCCATGGACCTCATCACTGACCTCCCTGAGTCCAATGGGTATGATGCAATATTGTCTGTGGTGGACCACAGTCTTATGAAGGGGATAATCATAGCCCCTACATCCAAATCTGTCACTGCTGATCAAATTGCAGACATCTTGATCAAGCACATGTTCATCTGCACAGGAATACCCAATAAAATCATTTTGGATAGAGGTCCTTGATTTATGGCCAAATTGATCCAGGCCATGTTCAAGAAGCTGAACATTGATCATGCCCCCTCTACAGTCTATCTTTTTTTTTTTTTTTAAATCCAAGTTTATTGCAATAGACTAGCTACTACAAATGGGTGCACAATAGCAGTTCCAATACCAAAACTAGAGAGAGAGGAAAAGGAAGAAAATAGAAGAGAGAGAAAAAGAAACAAGAAGCTAGGAGCTAACTACAATATATGAGGGAGAAAAAGAAAGGAGAAACTAACTTATTCAGATGAGAGGAGAGAGTATTTGAAATGAGTTTGAAGATGAAGATGGGTAAGGAGCAGGGGAGCTAGCTACAAGGCAAGTGAAAAGGAAAGAAGTCCTTCAATGAACATCTGGAACTCCATTCATGGCAAGTTGCTCTCTGTGTGTGAGGTGGTGGGTGGTGAATTCTTCTTGTGTGACAGGTCCTTGTATCTGGTTGGCAAATGAAAAGGCTGCTGGGTTTTGCTCCAAAAAATTAATGAGCCAGTAGAAACCATTCTGATCTCCAACTGGCTAGTGGAAGTGAGGGCAACCTTGAGTAAGGATGTGCTTGTGTGTCTTGAGGACTTCTCTACAAGGGCAAGAAGTGATGTGATGCCCAGGGAAAAAGCACTGACAAAAAGTGCTGATGGGTGCATGATTTGTGACACATCAAGTGAAGCAAGCACAGAGATTGGGGTTTTTGCCCAGAGGGGATTTTAGCCAGGAACCACCATTGGCATATTTGGGCTCAAGGGGTTGGGGAGGGTTGGCTGCATTGATGATGGGTAGCCAAGAGTGTCTGCAGTAGGATGGGCTGTTCATTAGGGTTTTCCAGTGTTTCAGACACTTGGAAGTGTAGTGGTTGTGAACAAAGCTGAGGGATGTGTGGAATGGCTAGTGTCAGTTGTTAGGGATACACAGTGATTTGGTGAGCATATGAGCCTGGTGGTGGATTGACCAATGGGCAGAGGAGGGAATAGACTAGAAGTGGACATAGTTGAGAGGGGAAGAGGAAAGCCATTGCCTGAGGAGAGGAGTGATCACTATAGAGTCCTGATGAGCACTATGAGGATTGTATGAAAAGTGTTTTTTAGTGGAAGAGATAGAGTCTGTAAAAACTATAGAAGAAACATTTCAAGAGGAAGCAAGAGAGAGAGAAGAAGAGAGACCAAGGCACAGGGCATACAATTCAGCATCCAATGATAAAACTTCCCCACAGGGGTGTACAGAAGAAGAGAGAATGTCAGTAGATGAGGAATTGAAAATGAGGAAAGAGGAAGTAGCAGAGAGAGAACTATCTACTGGTACAGAGGCATCTGTAGCTACAACTAGAGAGGTGGGAGAGGGGAAAGAAAGGTCCTGAGCATGAGAGGTATTGGCAATATGAATGGCCATCATACCATCTTTCAACAGGTCAGGACATTCAATGAATTTAATTTGTGTCTCAAACAAGTCCAGCAGACACTGGCCAGGTTTGGCACTAGGATGGAGGTGCTGAAATCAGTCCAATACCAGTTGGGTGTCAGATACAAAATTGAGCACTGTGGATCTAGTTTTAGTCAATCATGCAACAAGGGGGTCAATGTCTTGGGTAAGATGCTTGAGAGGGTGGGAGGAAGGTAAAGTATGGAATCAGAGGGAACACTGTTTTGTGAGTTTGAAAAGATGGAGTTGGATAGGAATAAGACCAGCAATGGCCTCAATCCCACCTGAGGGGGTGGTTCAGAATGCACTTGTGATCCACAAAGTGGCTTGGCATTGCATACACTGGAGAGATTTGATGAGTCCATAATATCTTGCATTTTGATTGAACCACAGGCAGAAACCATAAGTTGCAATCAGGACTATGCATGATTGGTAAAGGAGTCTCTTGTTGAGGGGGGAGAGACCATGGACTGAGTTACCCAGCATGCACATACATTGAATGGTGGAGAGTGCCTTTGTGGACTAAAAGCAAATGTGTTCCCTGAAGGTGAGGGAGCAGTCAAACCAAAACCCCAAGTAACAGAGAAAAGGTTTGGGAGTAATAACAAAGTTGTCTTCTATTTTGACTGGAGGATTAGGTTCATGAGAAGGACAACTGGAGAAGTGAAAACCTTCAGTTTTCTCTCTTTTGAGAGTGAAGCCCATGTTGGTAAGGAATTGTTTGCAAGCTTTGTATATCTGCACTAATACAGTACAGTTATTGTCAAAAGAGAGTGATTGTACAATAATAAGACCATCATCAATGAATGAGACTGTTTTACAACAAGGGTCATTGGAAAACTTGTACATAAAAGGAGAGAGAGAGAGAGCAGTAAGGATAGGAGAAAGAGCAGAGCCTTGACCTACTCCTACAGAAGCTGGAAATTTTGGAGACAGTTCATTGTTCCAAGAATAAGTAGTAAAGTGATCTTTTAAACAGTGGGAGCAAAAATCGACTAGCCAAGAATTGAAACCATGTTTCTTAAGTACAGCACAGAGGAGAGAATGATTAGTGGAAGGAAAGAATTGAGCAACATTAAAAGTGATGACACTTGTCTTGAGTTGTTTCTTCGACTCTGTATGAACAAGGTGGGTGACATAAACACTGGCATCTTTGGTTGAGCACTGTATAATTCTGCCAAACTGTAGAGGATGGACTAGATTGAGTTGGGCTGCTTCGAATTGCATTTGTTTTGAGATCATCTTTTCAATGAGCTTCCCTAGTGTATTGAGAAGAATGATGGGCCTGAACATTTTTGGTGTGGAGTAATGTAGTTTATTTGGTTTGGGAATAATAACTGAAGTGGAGTTCTTGAAGTGTTTAGGCCAGGTAGAAAATTTGATGCACTTGGAAGCAAAGATGAGGAATTTATTCTGAAGTATGTCAGAGGACATAAGAGTCTTGACATGAGCCCAAGTGAGGTGGTCAGGTCCAGGGGCAGAAGAGTTAGCACACAGTTTAAGGGCATCAAAGAGTTTGGTGTTTGAAAAGGGAGGCCATGGGCACTCTGGTTGGGTGTCAAGAGATTTGACAGTAGCCAAGTCTATTGAGTGGTTGTGGGCAGAATTGTAAGAAGAGTTGAGTGTGTGCCAGAGGTCTTCTAGCTCATCACAGCTCTTCCCATTGTAGGTGATGGGTTGACAGGGAGGGAGGTTGTGTTTGCCAATCCACAACATAAGATCCCAAGGACATCTATCTTCCTGACAGATGTCAAGAATTCTTTGGTCAAAGAATGCTCTTTTGGCTTTGCATGTGTAGCATCAGAATTTAGCCTAGTTGGATTTGGACTTGTGTCATTTGAGGGCATTAAGAGCTTCAGAGCATTCTGGATTCTACCAAGGTTTGGATTTGGCACAAATTTTCACCTTGATGGCATTGTTTAACCACTCCTCATGAATGATAGAGGAAAGATTTTCAGCAAAGGATTCAACATCTTCAGAAGAATAGAACATCAATGGGAGTTGTTGAAGATGAAGAGATACAGAGTAAAGAAAAGTAGCTTCTTCTTCTGAATCTTTTGGAATGGTTGTTCTCTCAATGATTGGAGAGATCACTGAGGGTAGAGGTATAGTCACATATAGGGGTTTTTTTTTTTAATCCAAGTTTATTGCAATAGACTAGCTACTACAAACAGGTGCACGATAGCAGTCCCAATATCAAAACTAGAGAGAAGAGAAGAGAAAGAAAGAGACAGAGATGAGGAGAGGTAGATGAGGAGCAGAGAGCTAACAATGATATATAGGAGAGAGAAAGAGAGAGAAAACTAACTTAATCAGAGAGGAGAGGGTAGTCGAAAGGGGGAAATTGAAGATGAAGATGGGTAGGGAGCTGGGGAGCTAGCTACAAGGCAAAGGAAATATGGAAGGACCTTCAGTGAACATCTGGAACTCCATTTAGGGCAAGTTGCTCTCTTCAGGTGAGGCGGCAGGTGGCAAACTCTTCTTGAGTTATTGGTCCTTGTATCTGGTCAGCAAAGGAAAAGGCCCCTGGGTTTTGCTCCAGGAAATTGATGAGCCAGTAGAAACCATTTCAATCTCCAACTGGGTAGTGGAAGTGGGGGCAACCTTGGATAAGGATGTGTTCTTGTGTCTTGAGGACTTCTCCACAGGGGCAGGAGGTGATGTGGTGCCCAGGGAAGAAGCACTGATGAAAAGCACTGATGGGCACATGATTGGTAACACAATGGGTGAATTGAGTGCAAAGATTGGGGTCCTTGCCCAGGGGGGATTTTAGCCAGGTGCCATCATTGGCATATTTGGGCTCGAGGGGTTGAGGAGGATCAGCTGCATTGATGATGGGTAGCCATGAATGTCTGTGATAAGAGGGATCATTCATCAAAGTTTTCCAGTGTTTAAGGCACTTGGATGTATAATGGTTTCAGATGAAGCTGAGGGATGTGTGGAATGGCTGGCATCAGTTGTTAGGGATGCACAGCAATTTTGCAAGTGTGTGAGCCTGATGGTGGATGGACTAATGGGTGGAGGAAGGAATTGACCAGAAGTGGACATGATTGAGTGGGGAAGCAGAAAGCCACTGCCTAAGAAGAGGAGTGATCACTATAGAGTTTGGATGAGCACTATGGAGACCATAGGAGAATAGTCTTTTAGCAGAAGAAATAGAGTCTGTGAAAACTACTATTGATGAAGCATTATGAGAAGATGCAAGAGAAAGAGAAGATGAGAGACTGAGGTGGATAGCATATGATTCAGCATCAGAAGAGAATACTTCCCCACAGGGGTGAACAGAAGAGGAGAGAATGTCTGTAGATGAGGAGTTGAAAATGAAGAAGGAAGAAGTAGCAGAAAGAGAACTATCTATTGGTACAGAAGCATCTGTTGCAACTACAAGAGAAACAGGAGAAGAGAAAGCAAGGTCCTGAGCATGAGAAGCATTGGTGATATGAATGGCCATCACACCATCTTTCAATGGGTCAGGGCATTCAATGAATTTGATTTGTGGCTCAAACAGGTCCAGCAGGCACTGGCCAGGTTTGGCATTAGGATGGAGGTGCTGAAAGCAGTCTGACACTAGTTGGGCATCAGATATGAAATCAAGTGCTGTGGATCTAGTTTTAGTTGATCATGCAACAATGGGATCAACATCTTGAGTGAGACGTTTGAGGGGATGGGAAGGGGGGAGGGTGTGAAATCAAAGCAAGCATCATTTTGCAAGTTTGAATAGGTGAAGTTGGATGGGGATGAGTCCTGCAATGGCCTCAACTCCACCCAAAGGGGTGGTACAGAATGCACCTGTGATCCATAAGGCAGCTTGGCACTGCATATGTTGAAGAGACTTGATAAGTCCACAGTATCTTGCATTGCAATTGAACCATAGGCAGAAGCCATAGGTTGCAATCGGAACTACACACAATTGGTATAAGAGTCTCTTGTTAAGAGGGGAGAGACTGTGGACAGAATTGCCAAGCATGCACATACAATGGACAGTGGAGAGTGCTTTTGTGGAGTAAAAGTGGATGTGTTCCTTGAAGGATAGGGATTGGTCAAACCAAAACCCCAGATAGCAGAGGTAAGGTTTGGGGTGGATAATGAAGTCATCTTCTAGTTTAACTGATGGATTGGGTTTGTGAGAAGGACAACTGGAGAAGTGAAAGGCTTCTGTTTTCTCCCTTTTGAGAGTGAAACCCATGTTAGTCAAATATTGTTCACAGGCTTTGTAAACCTGCACTAGTATAGTGCAATTATTATCAAATGAAGGGGATTGTACAATAATGAGTCTGTCATCAACAAAAGAGACTATTTTACAGTGAGGATTGTTTGAGAACTTGTACATAAAAGGAGAAAGGGAAAGAGCAGTGAGGATAGGAGAGAGAGCAGAACCTTGACCTACACCTACAGAAGCAGGAAATTTGGGAGAAAGTTCATTGTTCCAAGAGTAAGTAGTGTAGTGATCTTTAAGATAGTGAGAAAAGAAATTGACTAAGTTAGAATTAAAACCATGTCTCTTAAGGGCTGAGCAAAGGAGGGAGTGGTTCATGGAAGGAAAAGAATTGAGTGACATCAAAAGTGATGACACTCATTTTCAGTTGTTTCTTCCATCCTGTACAAACAAGATGGGTTACATAGATGCTGGCATCTTCAGTCGAGTGCTGGATAATTCCACCAAATTGAAGGGGATGGACTAAATTGAATTGAGCTGCTTCGAATTGCATCCTTTTGGAAATCATCTTCTTGATGAGTTTTCCTAATGTGTTGAGGAGGACAATAGGCCTAAACATCTTTGGGGTTGAGTAGTGGGGTTTGTTTGGTTTAGGGATGATAACCAAAGTCAAATTTTTGAAGTGTTTAGGCCAGATGGAAAATTCAACACACTTGGAGGTGAAGATGAGGAATTTGTTTCGAAGGATGTCAGAGGACATGAGGGTCTTGACATGGGCCCATGAGAGATGGTCAGGTCCAGGAGCAGAAGAATTAGTGCATGGTTTGAGAGCATTGTAAAGTTCAGCATTAGAGAAGGGAGGCCATGGGCACTCCAGTTGGGTGTCAAGGGATTCAACTGTGGTCAAATCAATTGGGCAATTGTGAGCAGAGTTGTAAGAAGAGTCGAGAGCATGCCAGAGGTCTTTTAGCTCGTCACAGCTCTTCTCATTGTAAGTGGTGGATTGGCATTTTTTTTTTTTTTAAATCATAGTTTATTGCACTAGACTAGCTAATACAAATGGGCACATGATAGCAGTCCCAAGAACAAAACTAGAGAGAAAAGAAGAGAGAAAAGAAAAGAGAAGTAGAGATGAGAGATGATGAGAAAATTGACTATGAGATATGTGAAGAGAAGTAGAAAGAACTAACAATCTAACTTAATCACTTGTGAGAGGGGATGATGGGAAGTAAGGGAAGAAGGTGAAAGAATGGGGAGCCCTTTCTAGTGAACATCTGGAATGCCATTGATGGTGAGTTGCTCTCTTCTGGTAAGTCAGCAGGTGGTGTATTCCTCCTGTGTAATAGGTCCTTGGATCTGGTCGGCAAAGGAAAAGGCAGTTGGGTTGCAGTTGAGGAAGTTGAGAAGCCAGTAGAAGCTGTCACGGGCTCCCACTGGGTAGTGATAGAGGGGACAGTTGTTGAGGATGTGGTCCCGGGTTTCAAGCACTTCTCCGCAGGGGCAGGAAGTGATGTGGTGCCCTGGGAAGAAGCACTGTCAAAAGGCGCTGATGGGTGTGTGATTGGTAACACACTGAGTGAAGCACATGCATAGTTGGGTGTTCTTGCTGAGTGGCCACTATGGGTTGGTTTGTCCATGAGTGAATGCCATAAGGAGAGGCATTTACAGGTGTAGTGGTTGTGGACGAAACCAATGGATGTGCGGTAGGGCTGTCATCTGTTGTTGAGAACACAGAGGGATTTGGCAAGCTGGTGTGCTTGGAAGTGGACCGACCAACAAGCTGCAGAAGGGACTGACCAGAAGTGAATGTGGTTATAGGGGGAGGAGGAAAGCCATTGCTGTAAGATGGGAGCAACTGCAATAGCATCTTGATGAGCACTGTGAGGGCCATATGTGAATAGTTTTTTAGCCAATGAGATAGAGTCCGTAAACACTACAATAGAGGAGATATTATGAGAAGAGGTGAGGGAAATAGAGCTAGCTAAACCAAGATGGAGAGCATAAGATTCAGCATCTGATGATAAAACTTCCCTGCAGGGGTGAATGGAAGAGGATAGAATGTCTGTGGGAGAAGAGTTTGAGATGAGGAAAGCAGAGGTAGCAGAAAGAGAAGAATCAAGAGGAATGGAACCATCTGTTGCTACAACTAAAGAAACAGGGGAGGAAAAAGAAAGGTCTTGTGCACAAGAGGCATTGGTGAGGTGGATTGCCATAGTGCCTTCTTTTGAAGGATTAGGACACTTGATGAATTTAATTTGGTTGCTAAACAAGTCCAGCAAGTGCTGGCCAGGTTTGGCGCTGGGGTGGAGACACTGGAACTGGTCCATGACTAGTTGAGCGTCTGAAACAAAGTCAAGTGCTGTTGAGTGCTGTTTGGTGGTGCAGGCATCAAGAGGGTCAGTGTCTTTCATGAGGAGTTTGAGGGGATGGGAGGGAGGGAGGGTGTGGAATCAGAGGGAACTCCATTTAGCAAGTTTGAAGAGGTGGAGTTGGATGGGGATGAGGCCTGCAATGGCCTCTACCCCACCCATAGGGGTAGTTTGAAATGCACTGGTGATCCATAGGGCAGCTTGTCATTGCATGCACTGGAGGGACTTGATGAGCCTGCAGTATCTGGCATTACAGTTGAACCAGAGACGATATCCATATGTGGCCATAGGAACCACACAGGATCGGTAGAGGAGTCTCTTGTGGAGGGGAGAGAGGCCGCAAATGGAATTGCCAAGCATGCACATGCAGTGGACAGTGGAGAGTGCCTTGGTGGAATAGAACCAGACATGTTCCTTGAAAGTGAGGCCTCTGTTGAACCAGAAGCCGAGGCATCAGAGGAAGGGTTTGGGAGTGATAGTGAAGGAGGGGTCAATGAAGACAGGGGGGTTTGGGTCACAGGAGGGACAGCTAGAAAAATGAAAGGCTTCAGTTTTGTCTCTTTCGAGAACAAAGCCTAGGTGGAGTAAATAGCTTTCAACTGATTTATAGACCTGCGATAGAAGATGACAGTTAGTGTCATACGAATCAGATTGGACAAGGATAAGACCATCGTCAACAAAAGAGATGATCTTGCATCTAGGGTCATTAGCAAACTCATACATGAATGGGGAGAGGGAGAGGGCAGTGAGGATGGGGGAGAGAGCAGATCCTTGGCTGACTCCTACTGATGCAGGAAACTTGGGCGATGTCATGTTGTTCCATGAGTAAGTTGTATACCTGTTTTTAAGGTAGTCAGTGAAGAAGGCGATGAGGTTGGGATTGAATCCATGATGTTTGAGGATGGAGCAAAGGATGGAGTGGTTGGTGGAAGGGAAAAATTGTGTGATATCAAAGGCGATGACGCTGGACTTGAGTTTGCAGTGCCAACCAGAGTGCATGAGATGGGTGACATATACACCAGTGTCTTCTGTGGAGCACTGGATAATGCTGCTGAATTGGAGGGGGTGAACGAGGTTTAATTGAGCAGCCTCGAACTGCATTCTTGCAGAAATCATCTTTTCAATGAGTTTTCCGAGATTGTTGAGGAGGACAATGGGTCAGAACATTTTGGGGGTAGAATAATGTGGTTTGTTAGGTTTGGGGATGATTATGGAGGTGGAATTTTTGAAGTGTTCCAGCCACATGGAGAATTCAATGCATTTAGATGCAAAGAGGAGGAAGTTAGAGCGGATGATGTTGTCAGCCATTAGGTGCTTGACATGGGCCCACGAGAGGTGGTCAGGGCCTGGGGCTGAGGTGTTGGTGCAGGGTTTGAGGGTGTCAAAGAGCTCGCCGCTCAAGAAGGGGGGCCATTGACACTCAGGTTGGGTGTCAATGGAGTTGATGGTGCTAAGGTCGACTTGACAATCTGCAGCAGAGTTGTAGGAAGAGTCAAGCGCATGCCAGAGGTCATCTAGCTTGTCACAACTCTTCCCATTGAAGGTGATGGACTGAGAGGGTGGGAGATTTCTTTTACTGATCCAGGACATGAGATCCCAGGGGCAACAGTTCTCTTCAGCTATGTCTTTGATTTTCTGGTCAAAGAATGTTTGTTTAGCTTGGTGGGTTGTGCGTCTAAAACGGGTCCAATTTGCTTTAGTCTTGTGAGATTGGAATGTGCAAAGCACAGAGGAGCACTGGGGTGTCCACCACTGTTTGGATTTGGCACATATTTTGACCCTTTTCGCATTGTTGAACCATTCTTGAGAAATGATTTGAGACATGGTGTTGGCATAGGAATGAACATCATCACTGGAAACAAAGGAAGCAGGGATGTTTCATAGGTGGAGGGTAAGGGAGTAGAGGAAGGTGGCTTCTTCCTTGGAATCATGTGGGATGGTGAGTTTTTCAGTGTATGGAAGGAAGGGGGAGGGGATGGGGAGATTGGTGAGGAGGGGATGATGGTCCAATTTGAATTGCCAGTCATCACATATTGAGTGGACTGGGCTTGGTTGGGAGGGGTTGTCTGCCATGAATATGTGGTGGATTGGCATGGGGGAAGGTTGCATTTGCCAATCCATGACCCAAGGACACCTGTCCTCCTGTGAGATGTCAATGATTCTTTGGTCAAAGAAAGCTCTTTTGGCTTTGCATGTGCAGTGATGAAATTTGGCCCAATTGGACTTGGACTTGTGTCATTTGAAAGCTTCAAGGGTATTAGAGCATTCTTGGTTCCACCAAGGTTTGGACTTGGTACATATCCTAACTTTGATGGCATTATTAGACCATTCCTCATGGATAATAGAGGATAGATTCTTGGCGAAGGTTTCAACATCTTCAGGGGAGTGGAATGTTGAAGGGAGGTGTTGAAGGTGAGTGGAGACAGAAAAAAGGAAGGTAGCCTCTTCTTCTGAATCTTTAGGTATGGTGGTTTTCTCCATGACAGGAGAGATTACCGAGGGGAGAGGAATTGTTGTGTAGAGGGGCAGTGATTGGATTGGAGTTGCCAGTCATCCTGGATGATATGTGTAGGACTTTCTGAGGTATGAGTTTCCATCATGAATATGAGATCAATGACAGAGGGGCATTTGTTCCTGTCAAATGGTGTATGGGTCAGCATGGGGTTGACAGGGGTGGAGATAGATAGCCCAATGGAATTCATGATATTGACTAGGAGATCAGCTCTCACTGAGTGATGAATGATGTGTTCATCCCATTCTGGGGAATGAGAATTGAAGTCACCCCCTGTGCAAACAATATTGTTGGGGAAGTTATTAATACATGATTCCAAGTACATTAGAGATGAATCATCAGATGGATCAAGATAACAGTTCAAGATATAGATCTTATTAGGTAATGAAAGTGAAATGAGTTGGAAGTCACATGAAGAAATGATATCTGGGTGAAGGATAGGGTGAAGAGAAGAGAGTGACTTGCAAATGTAAGTAACAGTTCTAGCATTCTTGGGATTAATTATGAGAGGAATCCAATCTGGGTGATTGGGTGGACCATATTCAGGGACTCCTTCAGAGTCTTTGGTAGAGGGGACATTTTTGATGCATCAGATGGGTGGTTCTTGTAAACACAAAATGAGTACATTACTAAAGTCGGGTGCCAAAAGTAGAGTTTGTACAAGCTCATAATTATGGTAGACATTAAAAAATAAAGTTGGAATAGAAGAAAGAGAAGAAGTGAGAAAGGGGCAAGATGAGCGAGGCCATCTATTATGTCCTTTAGACATTGACAGCACCTGAGTTGAAGTCGCAGCAGTTCTTCTCCACCTGAAGCTCCTGTAGCTTCTTAGTTATCCATTCCCTATCAAATCAGTGGTGGAAGAATGGGCATTTGTCACTGTTCACATGATGCTCTTTAGAATCACATGAAAGGCATGTGAAGGAGGTCACATGAGGGCACTCCTTGATGTTGGCAGGGGTGGGGGGGTGAGGGTTGGGTCCAGTTTTGCCATGGCAGCAAAAACCATCCTGGCAATGGTTTTCAGTGTGGTCTGGGTCACCACAAATGGTGCACCTGGGGTTGTGTGCTTTACATAAGTGGGTCAGATGACCCCATCTCCAGCATCTGTTGCAAAGAGGGCTTGCAGTCCTCATTGATGCTCCTCAGAAAGTGCACACTCAATTCTCAAAGAGAAGAGTGTGGTTAATGAAGAGTTTGGCCCTGGAGGCCATTTGAGAATCCCACAGGTTGAAAAAGAGTATTGCCAAGTCCAAGTGGGGTGAAACCTGGCTGAAACATGGTTTGCCAACAAGATAATTGATAATGTTGGCATAGGGGGGGGCATTGATGACTTCTTTGAAATCATCAGCAACATGAGGTGTACCATCTTTCCTGAAGTAGGGAAGATTGGTGAGTTTGACAAAGGATTTGGACATAGGGAGAGCAGGGATGATGGAATCCCTAATGTCCAGAGAGGTGAAGGCTGACCTATTAGAGTTGGTGATTCCTTTCTTGATGATGAGGAGCTCCTCATCAGTGGCAACTTGGCTGGTGTTCAGCCAGAGAGTCTTACCAGTGAGCTTGGCAGACTCAACTCTAAGATTGTGGCCCTTTTGGTAAAGAACATTATTGCACACATATAGGGGGTGATGGTTGAATTGGAGTTGCCAATTGTCACATATGACATGAGTGGGACTGTCAGAAGTAGGGGATTCTGGCATGAAGATGAGGTCAATGACAGAATGACATTTGTTCCTGTCAAAAGGAGTGTGTTGGCATGGGATTGACAGGGGTGGAACGAGATAGTCCTAAAGAGTTCATGATGTCAATGAGAAGGTCAGCTCTCACAGAAAGATGAACAACTAGATCATCCCATTCTGGAGAGTGAGAATTAAAATTGCCTCCCACACATACAATATTGTTTGGGAAATTATTGATACATGATTCTAAATATGTTATAGAAGAGTTGTCTGATGGATTGAGATAACAGTTCAAGATGTAGATCTTCTGAGGGAGTGAAAGTGAAATGAGTTGAAAGTCACATGAAGAAACAATGTCTGGGTGAAGGACAGGGTGAAGAGAAGCAAGTGAACTATGAATGTATGTAGCCATTCTTGAGTGTCTAGTATCAGACATAAGGAGGGTCCAATCTAGGTGATTGGGAGGGCCATATTCTGGGACTCTGTCAGAGTCTTCTGTAGAGGGGACATTTTTAATATGTCAAATGGGGGGTTCTTGAATACACAATATAAGAATGTCTTTAAAGTCCAGTGCAGATAATAAAGTTTGGACAAGTTCATAATTACAGTAAACATTGAAAAACAATGTAGGAAGGGAAGAAAGAGAAAGAGAAGAGCAGGGTTGTCTATTATGTCCTTTAGACATTTACAGCACCTGAATTGAAGTCTCAGCAGTTTTTCTCCACCTTAAGTTCCTGGAGCTTCCTAGCAATCCATTCCCTATCAAACTGATGGCAGAAGAAGGAGCATTTGTCACTGTTCACATGGTGTTCCTTGGAATCACATGAGGACACTCTTTGATGTTGGCAGGAGTTGGGGGGCAGGGGTTGGGTCCAGTCTTACCATGACAGCAGAAGCTGTCACAGTGGTGGTTTTTGGTGTGGTGAGGGTCACCACAAATGGCACATCTTGGGTTATGTGCTTTGCAGAGATGAGTTGGATGACCCCACCTCCAGCACCTGTTGCAAAGAGGACTGGCAGTCCTCATGGTCACACCTCTGAATGTACACACTCAGTTTTCAAAAAGAAGGGTGTGATTAATGAATAGCTTTGCCCTGGAGGCCATCTGAGAGTCCCACAGGTCAAAGAAGAGGACAGCCAAATCTGAATGGGGTGAAACTTGACTGAAACAGGGTTTGCTGACAAGGTAATTAATGAGATTGGTGTAGGGAGAGGCATCAATGACTTCCTTGAAGTTGTCAGTGATGTGTGGAGTGCCATCTTCCCAGAAGTAGGGAAGGTTGGTTAATTTGATAAACAATTTTGACATAGGGAGTGCAGGAACAACAGCATCCCTAATGTTGGGGGAGGTGAAAGCTGACCTGTTGGAGTCAATGATGCCCTTCTTGATAATGAGGAGTCCCTCATCAGTGGCTACTTGGCTTGTATTGAGCCAGAGAGTCTTGTCAGACATTTTAGCTGACTTGACTTTGAGATTGAAGCCCTTTTGATATAGGGCATTATTGCAGTTTCAGACCACCAAATCAAGAGAGGTGATCATGATCAGTTTCAGCCCCTTTTCCAGCAACCACCATCATCTACTCATTGGTTGGTTGTACTTAGCACTATGGGCTGTCACAAAAAGTTGTCTGCCCCCCAATACACTGAAGATATGTTTCAAGAAGTCCCTGAGACTCCCCAGCACTGTTCTCAACAAGAACGAGGCATTGGCATCTTCCCCCAACTGTCCCCAGGCAGTGCACCTCTTGAATACAAAATCAAGTCCTCCAAAGGACTCCTTTGTGTTCAAGACCAATCTACAGGTCAATTTGTAGTATATGAGTTGAAGAATCCCCCTGGATCCTCCACTCCCCTCCATGCTGACACTTCAGGTTGTCTCCAAAGCTCAGCACCCCCTCCCTCAGGCATGGACCTTGACTCTCCAGCTGCATCTCCCTCTCATTCTGAGCAGACTACTCCCAAGGCTGCTCCCTCTGCTCTTTCTTCCTCTCCTACCCCCTCCAAGGTCCAGGACAAGGAAGAAGAAGAAATCGTTGACATGTTGTCCCTCCTTTGAAGATGGACACATGAACTTCATGAAGCTAAGCAGGATGAACTTGCTCCTGAAACTCACTTATATGCAGTTCTTTGTGACTTCATTGCTGTAATGGAGTCCAAGAATCTATTTGCCAACTGTACCCCCCCCATCTGCCAGTCTCCCCCTCCACTGGGTGGTATTACTGCCTTGCTCTTCCAGGTGCAGCAGCCTCCCCCCCACACATGTCATTCCCTGGAATGACTGACTCAGTGATGGCAGATGCCCAACCAGCACCTGCTCCCCAACCCTTGACCCAGGCCCCAGTGCTTTCCCAGCCCCTGGCCCAGACTCCTGTCCCATGTGACAGGCCCAGACCTCCCTCACATGTGCCTGCTCCCCCACATGACAGGTCCAGACCTCCCTCACATGACATCAAGACTGGCCCTCTGGCCCCTCCCTCCACCACTTGGTGCAAGCCATATTTTGCTACCTGGGGTCCAACCCAGCAGCAATTTTTCCTAGATGCCAGTGCTAGCAACCTAGCTAGCACTTGTATCTCTCTACAATTACTCATTGTGCACTTCAATCAAGCACTTACCTGGGCCAAGTCAGCACTTGTTGTTGACTCTAGTTGCTTCCATTCTGGTGTCATCACCTTCTCAACAGGGAGTGTCCCTTCCCAGGTGGACCTTCAAACAGTCTCCACTTCACTCCCCTCTGCACTCAAAAGCACTTCTGTCACCCTCTCTGTATCCTGATCTTTTATCAAGATCATGGATGTCCCCTTCTTCTCAACCAATGGCTTCACACTATCAGTGGACCAGGTCAAAACTGAGGCCTCAGCCTCTCCTTTCTTCCCCACCCCCAATGTGCACCACATGCATGTTGTCCACAATTCTGCCAAGTCCAATACCACCACTGTGTGGATTGACTTGGTCAATTCTCAACAAGGCACCCTCACCTCCTCCCTTATCAACAGGCACATCATGATAAATGGCATGTCCTGCCTCATCAAGGGTGCTTGCACCCACACCAGCACACCCCAGTGTCAGTGCTACTGGTACTGGGGCCATCCTTCCAATGCTTACTGTGTTCACATGCCCAAGTGTCCTCTCTGTAGGGGCCCTCACTCTGAGGCCTCCCACCACTCCATGGTGGGGTGCTGCCAAGGCAACCCCAAGGCCAACCCCCCCATCCCACCCACTCCTGAGGGTGCTTCCTGCCCACACTCTCCTTTGTGCCTCAACTGCTCAGGCACCCATCCCTCCAATGACCACCAGTGCCCATACTGGTGACACTGATCCAACTACAAGTGGATTCATGGAAGATACCAATGCAATGCTGATGCCGCTGCAGCCAAGAATGCCACTGCCTCTCGAGGTGGTGGCTGTAAGGGTTAGTACATAATTGTGGTGGGTGTGTCACTTCTTCATCATGGACTCTTCTTGTTTCCTTACATATGTGACTTACTTTGAACTTTTTCATTCATGTTGACTGGGGCACCTGTTTCCTTTTCCTCTTTTCCTTTTCTCTATATTCCATTGGGACTGCTACCATGCACCCATTTGTCATAGGTAGAAATATTTGCAGCAATAAACTTGGATTTTAAAAAAAAAAAAACATCATGATCAGTTTAAAAATGTCATTGAAAGGGACGATGACATTTTTGTATGAAGGCCCTTGGGTGGCCTTGGGCTTGTTAGAAGGGCAAGGAGGAGAGGGTTTGGAGGGCATGGGGGAAGATTTGATGTCACCTGAGGACCAAAGGAAGCTAATAATGTCTACTGGTGACATCTGAGGGAATTGGTTTTGAAGGGTTGCATATTTCATCAACTCTTCTGATTGAAGAGGGGAAGACAAGGCCACTTTAGCATATGATGACCTCCAAATGGAAGGGAAGGGAGCATTAGACCTGTAGTTGGTGGGGTGAGTGGCCCTGTTAATGGGGGGAAGAGGACCAGGAGGGGTAGGGTGAGGGGGGAGAGGGGCCTTAGACAGAGGGGGGTGAGGGGGAGCTATGATAGGCTTACACTGTTCTTGGGTGGCTATCAGTTTAGAAGGACAGACAGGGTGGCATTTACTGGCAATGCACCAAGGGTTAGGGTTAGGTTTGGCATCTGAAGAAGGATCCTTAGACACCAGGGCAGTAGGAGGGACAGGGGGAGATATGTCAATATCATTATTAGAACCAGATGACTCACCTGGTTTGTCCTGGAGAGAGGCAGGAATGCGAGAGAGGGTAATTGCTCAAGCTGTGTCCTGTTTGAGTTGTGAGTCTGGGCCTGGAGTATCCCAGAGGCATCGGATAGAGGAATGGGGGAAGAGCCCTGGAGTATCCAAGAGGTGTCTTTGGGGGAAGGGGAGGACACAGCCAGTGCCTTTTCAGCCTGGCATTCATGGCATTGCTGAGTGTTCATGGGAGTGGGTGTAGGAGAGGAAGAGAAGGGAGGAGGGAATTGCATGGATATAAATTGATGAAGACTAAGGCAATGGTCTTCATAAGGGATCCTCCACAGCCTATCACCCTCAATCAGATGGATCAACTGAAAGGTTTAATCAAGAAATTGAGATGTACCTGTTGGCCTATTGTGCCCAAAATCCCCACTCATGGCCCAAACACCTCCCTTTAGTTGAATTCTCCCACAATTCCAGGACTCACACCAATTGCCAACAGACCCCATTCAAGCTAATGTACAGTCACCCACTCAAAGCCCTCCCTACTGAGCTAGCTCCAACAAACTCCCCATCAGCTGAAGAGAGAATGAATTGGATCATTAATATCTGAGAAGCTGCAAAATTAGCACATGAAACTTCATGCAAAATTATGACAGAACAGACACAAATGTGTATGCTGCCAAAAATAGAACCTGGTCAGCAAGTCTGGCTCAATGCTTGGAATCTACCAGTTTGAGTTGTGTCAAGGAAAATCACTGCCCATTGACTAGGCCCATTCACCACAATCAGGAAACATGGAAGCATATCTTACAAGCTATCTCTCCCAAAGAGCTAGAAGATACACAATGTCTTCCACATCCAATACCTCTACCCTGTCACTGAAAACAACATTTATGGTAAACACTTCTCAAGACTTCCACCTGACCTTGTCCAAGGAGAAGAAGAATGGGAAGTTGAGGCCATAGCAATACCTTCCTTTCTCAGTAACCACCACTTATCGTCTCTGTGGTCAGGTTATTCATAGTACAAAGGATACAAAGTTCTGTTCTAATTCACTATGAAAGACTCTAAGGAGAGTAGTGGTCTCTTTGGAGTTGTCATCAAGAAAACTACCACCAGTATTCACTCCAATCTTTGTTGCTGATGCTCAAGCACCAGCTTAGCACCCTCTTCTACACTCCCTCAGGCAGCCTCTGAGGGCCCATTCTACAAACCTGCTGGCCATGTCAGCTTTATCCATCAACCCCCTTCACCCACTCCTTCACTAGGCACCAAATGATTAATTTCCACCAACCAACTTCTATCAAATGAGGCTCACAAAAGCCTTAAAGTTACCAACAATGATGACACTGCATTGTCAACTCATTCAGCTGAAGATGAGGAATCATCTGAAGATGCCAGTACCCCTCGTTCTGTCTACCCCTCCCTAACACCAGTCCATGAAGAGGACAACCATCAACTCTCTCCAGAGATTGCCCCTTCTCCCCACCTTATCCTAATGGAAGCTCAATCTATTGCTGCTTCACATGGATTCATTCCCCCTACTCTTGGAGCCTGGGATGAATCCAAACCCTCCAATCCCCTCCCCTCCATCCCAACCTTTACTCCTATTTCTTTTTTTTTTTTTTTTTTTTTTTAAATCTGAGTTTATTGTAGTAGACTAGCTAATACAAATGGGTGCATGGTAGCAGTCCCAATACCAAAACTAGATAAGAGAAAGAAAGAAAAGGAAAAGAAAAGAGATAGGAGATGGAGTAGGAAAGAGTAGTCCTAGCTGGGGAAGGCGAGTCACAAGGGAAGATGGAAAACTAACTTAGTAAGACAACAAAATGAAGACGAGTAGGAAGTGATGAAACTGGCTATGAGATGAGAGAGGAAAGAAGAAGATAGGGGAGGGAAACCCTTTGTTAGTGGACATCCAGGACTCCATTAGCAGTAATGCACTCTCTCTGTGAAAGGCGACGGGTGGCAAACTCCTCTTGTGTGAGAGGTCCTTGGATCTGGTCTGTGAATGAGAATGCAGAGGGGTTGCGTTCAAGGAAGTTGATGAGCCAGTAGAATCCATTACAGGATCCTACTGGGTAGTGGAAGTGTTCACAGTGGTCAAGGATGTGATCGCGTGTCTCTAGTTGGGCACCACAAGGGCATGAAGTGATATGGTGCCCAGGGAAAAAGCGCTGCCAGAAGGTGCCGATGGGCATGTGGTTGGTGATGCAATGAGTGAAGCACATGCATAGTTGGGCGTTATGGCCAAGTGGTGAATTGAGCCAAGTTCCCCCTTTGGCATATTTGGGGGTGAGTGGGTTTTCGTCGCTGTTGACAAGGGTGAGCCATGAGTGACTGCGGTAGGTGGGGTTGTTCATTAGTGAATGCCATTTGTTGAGGCACTTTTTGGTATAGTGGTTGCAAATGAACCCAATGGAGGTGCAGATAGGCTGGTGACAATTATTTGGTAGCCAGAGGGACTTGGCTAGGAGATGCACTTGTTGATGGACAGACCATGAAGCTGAGGAGGGGATAGACCAGAAATGGACATGATTAAGGGGGGAAGAGGAGAGCCAGGAGTGTAGGAGAGGGGCGACTGCGATGGAGTCTTGGTGTGCACTGTGGGGGCTATATGAAAATAGTTTTTTAGCTGATGAGATAGAGTCTGTAAACACTATGATGGAAGAGAAATTATGGGAAGAGGCGAAGGAAATAGAACTAGCTAAACCAAGACAGAGGGTGTAAGATTCAGTGTCAGATGAAAGGACTTCACCGCATGGGTGGACAGAGGAGGATAAAATGTCTAAAGAGGACAAATTAAAGACGAAGAAGGCAGAAGTGGCAGAAAGAGAGGGATCATGAGGAACTGAGCAGTCTGTTGCAACAACTAAAGAAGAAGGGGAGGAGAATGAAAGGTCTCGGGCATGGGAAGCATTGGCTATATGAAGCGCCATGGCACCTTCTTTCGAAGGGTCAGGGCATTTGATAAATTTGATTTGGTTGCTAAACAAGTCCAGCAGACGCTGGCCAGGTTTGGCACTGGGTTGTAGGTGCTGGAATCAGTCTGTGACCAACTGGGCATCTGAAATGAAGTCAAGCACTGTTGAGTGCTGTTTAGTGTGGTGGGTGTCAAGAGGGTCGATGTCCTGCATAAGGAGTTTGAGGGGGCAGGAGGAGGGAAGGGTGTGGAAATGAAGGGAACTTCGTTTGGCGAGCTTGAAGAGGTGTAGTTGGATGGGGATGAGGCCAGCTATGGCTTCAACCCCACTGGTAGGGGTGGTGCAGAATGTGCCGGTAATCCAAAGGGCAGCTTGTTGTTGCATGCACTGTAGAGATTTGATAAGACCATGGTATCTGGCATTGTGGTTGAACCAGAGATGAAATCCATATGTGGCTATAGGAACCACACATGAACAGTACAAGAGTCTCTTATGGAGGGGGGAGAGACCGCAGATGGAATTGCCGAGCATGCACATGCAGCAGATGGTGGAAAGTGCCTTGGTGGAATAGAATCGGACGTGCTCTTTGAATGTGAGGCCTCTGTCGAACCAGAAGCCAAGATATCACAGGTAAGGTTTAGGAGTGATGATGAAGGAGGGGTCAATGGTGACTGGGGGGTTTGGGTCACAGGAGGGGCAGCTAGAGAAGTGGAAAGCCTCAGTTTTATCTCTTTCAAGAACAAAACCTAGGCAACATAAGTAACTTTCTACTGATTTATAGACCTGTGAAAGGAGGTGACAGTTAGTGTCATATGAATCAGATTGGACTAAAATAAGACCATCATCCACAAAGGAGACGATCTTGCATCTAGGGTCATTGGCAAATTTGTACATGAATGGAGAGAGGGAAAGGGCAGTGAGGATGGGGGAGAGGGCAGAGCCTTGTCCAACTCCGACTGATGCTGGGAACTTGGGCGAAAGCTTATTGTTCCCGGAGTATGTGGTATGCCTATTTTTAAGGTAGTCAGTGAAGAAAGCAACAAGGTTACTGTTGAAGCCTTGGTGCTTGAGAGTAGTGCTCAGGATGGAGTGGTTTGTAGAGGGGAAAAATTGAGTGACATCAAATGCGATGATGCTGGTCTTGAGTTTGCGGTGCCAACCAGAGCGCATGGTGTGGGTGACGTATACTCCAGCATCTTCTGTAGAGCACTGGATGATGCCGCCAAATTGGAGAGGGTGGACGAGGTTTAGTTGAGCAGCCTTGAACTGCATTCTTGAAGATATCATCTTTTCAATAAGCTTGCCTAGTGTGTTGAGAAGGACGATGGGGCAGAACATTTTCGGTGTGGTGTAGTGCAGTTTGTTAGGTTTAGGGATGATGACAGAGGTGGAGGTTTTAAAGTGTTCCAGCCATGTTGAGAATTCAATGCATTTGGAGGCGAAGAGAAGGAAGTTGGTGCGGAGGGTGTTGTTGGCCATGAGATGTTTGATATGGGCCCATGAAAGATGGTCTGGGCTGGGCGCTGAGGCGTTGGCGCAGGGTTTAAGAGCGTTGAATAGTTCGGTGTTTGTGAAAGGGGGCCATTGGCGCTCCGGTTGGGTGTCAAGATCCTCAGTGGCACTAATGTCAATGGGACGATCCATGGCAGAGTTGTAGGAAGAGTTGAGTGTGTGCCAGAGGTCATCTAGTTCATCACAGCTCTTCCCATTGAAGATGATGGATTGGGAGGGAGGGAGATTGCGCTTTCCAATCCAAGACATAAGGTCCCAGGGGCAACAATTTTCTTCTGCAATGTCCTTGATTTTTTGGTCAAAGAATGCTCTTTGTGGGTGGTGTGGCGAAAATTGGTCCAATTTGCTTTGGATTTGCAGGATTGGAAGGATCATAGGGTGGATGAACATTGAGGTGTCCACCATGGCTTGGATCTGGCACATATCTTGACCCGTTTGGCATTGTTGAGCCATTCTTGTGAAATGACTTGGGACATTGCATTGGCATATGTATGAACATCATCACTGGATGAGAATGTGGGAGGGATGCTCTGAAATCGAAGCATGAGGGAGTATAGGAACATGGCCTCTTCTTCAGAGTCGCATGGGATAGAAAGCTTTTCGGTGTAGGGGGAGAAGGGGGAGGGGATGGGGAGATGGGTGAGGAGGGGGCAGTGATTGGATTTGAACTGCCAGTTGTCATGGACTATGTGGACTGGGCTGGGTTGGAGGGGGTCATCTATCATGAAAATTAAGTCGATGATGGAAGGATGTTTGTTCTGATCAAAAGGGATATGAGTATACTTATATGTCTCTGGCATGGAGAGAACAAGTCCTAAAGAATTCATAATGTCCATGAGTAAATCCCCACAGGCAGAGTGATGAAGGATATGATCATCCCAATCTGGAGAATGGGAATTGAAATCTCCACCTGCACATATAGTGTTTTTCAGAAGGAGGTGAGAACGTGATTTGAGGTAAGAGATAGACGAGTCATCGGAAGGGTCTAAATAACAATTGAGAAAGTAGAGTTTTTTGGGAAAAGAGAGTGAGATTAGTTGGAAATCAGGCGAAGAGATAATGTTTGGATGGGAAGTGGGTAGAAGTGAATTACATGATTTACGAATAAAGGTTGCAGTCCTTGGTTTGTCACCATCTGGGGTAAACATGTTCCAATCAGGGTTATAGTTGGTACCTTTGTAAGGATCTCCTTCAGAGTTTGCTGTTGACAGGATGTTTCTGATGGTGCGGAAAGGAGGTTCTTGAATACATAGGATGAGAACATCTTTGAAAATGGGATCGTTCAAGAGAATTTCAACCATGTGGAAAGAATGATGAACATTGAAAAATAGAATAGGGATGTTTGAGAAAGAAGAAGCGGAGTTGCAAAGAGGTCCTTTAGACATTTACAGCTCCAGAGTTGAAGTTGCAGCAGTTTTTCTCCGCCTTTAGCTCTTGGAGCTTATTGGTGATCCATTCTCGGTCAAAACAATGACGGAAGAATGGGCATTTATTGCTGTTCATGTGATGATCTTTGGAATCACATGACAGGCAGTGGAAGGAAGTCACGTGGGGACATTCCTTGATATTGGTGGGGGTGGGGGGGTGGGGATTGGGGCCAGTTTTGCTGCAGCAGCAAAAGCCGTCACAGTGGTGATTCTCAGTGTGATGTGGGTTGCCACAAATGGCACACCTAGGGTTGTGGGCTTTACAGAGATGAGTCAGATGACCCCACCTCCAACAACAAGTGCAGAGGGGGCTAGCTGTCCTCATAGTGGCCCCTCGGAAAGTGCACACCCTGTTTTCAAAAAGGAGGGTGTGATTGATGAAGAGTTTTGCTCTGGAGGCTGATTGAGAGTCCCAGAGGTCAAAGAAAAGGCATGCTGAGTCAGAATGGGGGGAGATGTGACTGAAGCATGGTTTGCTGACTAAGTAGTTGATGAGGTCAGCATACGGTGAGTTGTTGATAACTTCTGCAAAGTCATCGGAGGTGTGGGGTGTGCCATCCTCCCTGAAGTAAGGAAGGTTGGTGAGTTTGAGGAAGGATTTGGACATCGGGAGGGTGGGGGTGACCACATCCCGAATGTCTGGGGAGGTGAAGGCAGACCAATTGGAGTCAGTGATGCCCTTTTTGACGATGAGGAGATCCTCATCAGAAGCAACTTGGTTCGTATTCAGCCAGAGAGTTTTTTCACTCATCTTAGCTGATTCTACTTTGATGGTGTGCCCTTTCTGATAGAGGGTGTTGTTGCAGTTACAGACCACCAGGTCAAGCAAGGTGATCATTAATGGTTTGAAAATGTTGTTGAACGGCATGATGACGTTCTTGCATGAAGGCCCTTGAGTGGCCTTAGGTTTCTGAGGGGGATGGGAAGAGGACAATTTAGGGAAAGGGGAGGGGGACTTGATGTCTCTGGATGAGTGGAGGAAATTAATGATGTTGACTGGTGACATGTTGTTCACCTTCCTTTCTCAGTAACCACCACCAACACTTCAGTGGACAGGTTATTCGTAGCATAAGGAATACAAATTTCAGTTCTAATCAACTATGGCAGACTCTAAAGGTCCTTCTGGAGCCTCTGGAGTTCTGCAGAAAGCCGCTTCTCGCATGTTCTGTCGCCGACGTTCGAGTGCTAGTTTAGCGCCCTCTTCAACCCTCCCCCGAGCCGCCTCGGAAGGTCCATTTGCTGAACCAACTGGCCATGTCAGTTTCATTCGCCAACCCGCATCTCCTACACCTTCACTAGGCACTAAGCGATCAATTTCCACCAACCAACTCCTTTCTTACGAGGTCAACAAAAGCCTCAAAGTCCGTGATGACAATGATGCTGCATCCTTGAGTCACTCCGAGGATGAAGATCAAGGTTCCAATGGCCTTAGCACACCCCATTCCATCCATCCTTCCCTCGCGCCGGTTCGCGAAGAGGAACTCCAACTATCACCAGAAATCGCCCCTTCGTCCCATCGCCTCACAGAGGCGCAATCGATTGCCATGTCACATGGCTTTGTCCCCCCTACACCAGGAGCATGGGACAAATCTAAACCCTCAGATCCCCTCCCCACTCTCCCCACTTTCACTCCCATCTCTCCCTCCCCCCCCAATGCGCAGCCACACAAGGCAGCGCCCACATCCCACAGAACGGA
Organism: Podaxis sp. C-F-101400; assembly: GCA_018524895.1. Lineage (NCBI taxonomy): Eukaryota > Fungi > Basidiomycota > Agaricomycetes > Agaricales > Agaricaceae > Podaxis > Podaxis sp. C-F-101400. The sequence continues at coordinate 27,777 of JAEUWR010000194.1, forward strand.
TTGGTCATCAATCCATGACCACATCTTTGATGCTATTTGTGACATTGATGTCATGAACACAAACGACCTAGAGGGACTCAAATTTGCATCCTCCCTTTTTGGGTTCATTGTCCACTACCTGTCTCAATGGGCTCAGTCGGATAACATTTCTAAATTCAGCGAGTTCGAAGGTACTATGCACCTCATCGATCTCCTTCGCACTATCGCACACTCTGAATCACTGTGCAACCTATCCGTTCCTTATGAAGACAGTCGATTAAGTCTTCATGAATTTATTACAATGCAATTCCCTCCTCCCCTCCCTTCCCCCACACCCATGCCAATGAATACACAGCAACATCAAAATCGCCGGGCTGAAAAGGCACCAGCCATGTCCTCCCCTTCCCCCAAAGACACCACTGGGTATCTCCAGGGCTCTTCCCCTATTCCCTCTTCTGATGCTACTGGGAATCTCCAGAGCTCAGACTCACAATTCACTCAGGACATGGCACGAGCAATTGCCCTCTCGTGCTTACCCCCTGCCAACCCAAACAAACCAGGTGAGTCATCTGGTTTAAATAAAGATATTGACATGCTTCCCCCCCCTCCCACCATCCCACAAGGCGAGACTAACAGTCCGCCTATAGGGGAGACTTTGAGTCCCCCAGCAACCTCAGGAGAGACTCTAAGTCCTCCTGAGGCCAAGCTCAGTGCCAACTTGTGGCAAACTGCCAGTAAGTGCCAACCTGCTCACCTCGCTAAACCGATAGCCACCCAAGAGCAGCATAAGCCTATCATCACCCCTCCGCACCCTCCTCCTCCCAAGGCCCCCAAGGCTCCCCAGGTCCCTCAGGCTCCTCCTCCCCCCCGTTCTTCCCCCCCAGGTCCTTCCCCCCTGGTTAACCATAACACCTGCCCAGTCAACTACAGGTCGTCCGCCCTGTCCCCGTCCCCACAGAGAGCATCATATGCTAAGATGGCATCCTCTACCTCTTTCAACTCTGAGGAGCTCACAAAATATGTGGCTCTTCAAAACCAATTCCCGCAAATGTCACCTGTTGACATAGTCAACTTCCTCTGTAACTCGGGGGACATCAAATCTCCCCCTACCTCCTCCTCTAGACCTTCCTCTTCCCCCCGCAATTCCCAAAAGCCCAAAGCCACTCAAGGGCCATCTTGCAAGAACGTTGTCACTCCATTCAATGACACGTTCAAACCTATCATGATCACCTCTCTCGACTTGGTGGTCAGAAATTGTAACAACACTCTCTATCAAAAAGGGTGTACTCTCAAAGTCGAGTCAGCCAAAATGAACAATAAAACGCTTTGGCTGAACACAAACCAAGTAGCGTCTGATGAGGATCTCCTCATCATCAAAAAGGGTATTACCGACTCCAATCGGTCTGCCTTCGCTTCCCCCGACATCCAGGATGCTGTAGTCCCAGCACTCCCTATGTCAAAATCCTTCATAAAACTTACTAACCTCCCATACTTCAGGGAGGACGGTACCCCTCACACGTCCGATGACTTTGCAGAAGTCATCAACTCTTCCCCTTATGCCGACATCATCAATTACCTTGTTGGTAAACCCTGTTTCAGCTGAGTCTCACCTCACTCTGACTCAGCTATCCTATTCTTCGACTTATGGGACTCACAAACAGCCTCCCAGGCCAAACAATTTATCAACCACACACTCCTTTTCGAAAGTCGAGTGTGTACCTTCAGGGGGGCAACCATGCGGATGGCTAGCCCCCTCTGTAACAGGTGCTGGAGATGGGGCCACCCAACCCATCTCTGCAAAGCCCACAACCCCAGGTGTTCCATTTGCGGCGACCCCCACCACACCGAAAATCACCGCCAGGACAGATTCTGCTGCCATGGTAAAACTGGACTGAATCCCCGTCCCCCCACCCCTGCCAACATCAAAGAGTGTCCTCACGTGACCTCTTTTACCTGCCTATCATGTGGATCCAAGGATCACCACATCAACAGCGACAAATGTCCCTTCTTCCATCACTGCTTCGATAAGGAGTGGATCTCCAAGAAGCTCCAAGAGCTCAAGGTGGAGAAAAACCGCCGTGATTTCAATTCGGGTGCTGTAAATGTCTAAAGGACGTAACAATTGGCCCCACTATTCCTCATCTCTTCCTTCTCTTTCTTCAATCCCGACTTTGTTTTTTAATGTTTACTGCAATTTTGAAATCGTTCAGACTCTTCTTTCTGCACAGATTTTTAGTAACATACTTATTCTATGTCTACAAGAACCTCCTATCCGACGTATCAAAAACGTCCCTTCTACTGACAACTCTGAAGGAGTCCCAGAATACAGTCCCCCCACTCACCCAGACTGGATCCCCCTTATTGCTGACCCCAAAGACTCTAGAATGGTTACATATATACGTAAATTGCTTTCTTTTCTTCACCCCATCCTTCATCCGGACATAATTTCGTTGCGTGACTTTCAACTGATCTCACTTTCTTTACCCAAGAAAACATATATATTAAACTGTTATCTTGATCCATCCGATGATTCTTCCTTAACCTACCTAGAATCATGTATTGATAAATTTCCCAACCACGTTGTTTGCGTGGGAGGAGACCTCAATTCTCACTCACCCGAATGGGATGAGAATGTAATTCACCACACTGTGAGAGCTGATCTTTTGGTCGACATCATGAATTCCATTGGTCTATCCATTTCAACCCCTATCAACCCAATGCCGACCCACACACCCTTTGATAGGAATAAGTGTCCCTCTGTCATCAACCTTGTCTTCATGATAGAAAACAATGATAGCCCTACGCACATTATCCGAGATGACTAGCAACTCCAGTCTGACCACTGCCCCTTACTCATAACCATTCCCCTCCCCTTGGTTATCTCGCCTATCATCGAGAAAACCACCATACCTAAAGATTCAGATGAAGAGGCCACCTTCCTCTACTCTGTATCTATCCGCCTTCAACAACTCCCATCGACATTCCAATCCCCTGAAGACATCGAAACCTTCGCCGAAACTCTCTCCTCTATCATTCATGAGGAGTGGTCAAATAACACCATCAAGGTCAAAATCTGCACCAAATCTAAACCTTGGTGGAATTGAGAATGCTCTGACACCCTCGAAGCTTTCAAACAGCACAGGACCAAACACAATTGGTCTAATTTCCGCCGCTGTATGCGCAAAGCAAAAAGAGCGTTCTTTGATCAGAAAATCATCGACATTTTGCAGGAGGACAGACAACCTTGGGACCTAATGTCATGGATTGGTAAATGTAATCTCCCCCCCTGCCAGTCCATTACCTACAATGGGAAGAGCTGTGACGAGCTAGAAGACCTTTAGCACACTCTCAACTCTTCCTACAATTCCGCCCACAACTGCTCAATTAATTTGACTACAGTCAAATCTCTTGACGCCCAACTGGAGCGCCCGTGGCCTCCATTCTCTAACGCTGAACTCTTCGACACCCTCAAACTGTGTGCTAATTCCTCTGCCCCTGGACCCGACCACCTCTCATGGGCCCATGTCAAGACTCTCATGTCTTCCGACATCTTTCGAAACAAATTCCTCATCTTCGCTTCCAAATGCGTTGAATACTCTACATGGCCCAAACATTTTAAAAACTCCACATTGGTTATCATCCCTAAACCGAATAAACCTCACTACTCGACCCCTAAAATGTTTAGACCCATAGTACTCCTCAACACGCTAGGAAAGCTCATTGAAAAGATGATCTCAAAACGAATGCAGTTCGAAGCGGCCCAATTCAATCTTGTCCATCCTCTCCAGTTTGGCGGAATCATACAGCACTCAACAGAAGACACCAGCATATATGTCACCCACCTTGTTCGCACAGGGTGGAAGAAACAACTCAAAACGAGCATCATTGCCTTTGATGTCACTCAATTCTTTCCTTCCACCAACCATTCTCTCCTTTGCTCTGTCCTCAAGAGACATGGTTTTAATTCTCGTTTAATAACCTTTTTTTCTCATTATTTAAAAGACCGCTATAACTTACTCTTGGAACAATGAACTTTCCCCCAAATTTCCCACTTCTGTAGGTGTAGGCCAGGGTTCTGCTCTTTCTCCTATCCTCACTGCTCTTTCCCTCTCTCCCTTTATGTACAAGTTTGCAAATGATCCCCATTGTAAAATAATCTCCTTTGTGGATGACGGACTCATTATTGTACAATCTCCCTCTTTTGATAACAATTGTAATGTACTAGTGCAGGTTTACAAAGCCTGTGAACAATACCTCACTGACATGGGCTTCACTCTCGAAAGAGAGAAAACTGAAGCCTTTCATTTTTCTAGTCATCCTTCCCAAGAACCCAATCCACCAGTCAAAATAGAAGATGACTTCATCATCCACCCCAAACCATACCTTCGCTACTTAGGGTTTTGGTTTGACCAGTCTCTATCATTCAAAGAACACATCTGCTTCTATTCCACCAAAGCTCTATCCACAACCCGGTGCATGCGTATGCTTGGGAACTCAATCCGTGGTCTCTCTCCTCTAAATAAGAGACTCCTCTATCGCTCTTGCGTTGTCCTGATTGCAACCTATGGTTTTCACCTGTGGTTTAATCACAATGGAAGGTACCGTGGACTAATTAAATCTCTCCAACGTATGCAATGCCAAGCTGCTTTGTGGATCACAGGCACGTTCCGAACCACTCCCACCGGTGGGGTTGAGGCCATTGCTGGTCTCATCCCTATCCAACTCCACCTCTTCAAGCTAGCTAAATGGTGCTCGCTACGATTCCACACCCTCCCCTCTTCCCACCCTCTCAAGCGTCTCACCCAAGATGTCGACCCTCTTGTTGCATGATCAACTAAAACTAGATCTACAGCACTAGATTTCGTGTCTGACACCCAGCTAGTCTCGGACTGATTTCAGCACCTTCATCTCAGCACCAAACCTGGCCAGCACTTGCTGGACTTGTTTGAGATGCAAATCAAATTCATCGAATGCCCTGACCCATTGAAAGATGGTGCGATGGCCATTCACATTTCTAATGCTTCTTGTGCTCGGGACCTTTCATTTTCCTCTCCTGTTTCTCTTGTAGTAGCCACAGACGCTTCTGTACCAGTAGACAGTTCTCTTTCTGCCACTTCCTCCTTCCTCGTTTTCAATTCTTTGACTACAGACATCCTTTCCTCTGCTGTCCACCCCTGTGGGGAAGTTCTCTCCTCTGACACTGAATCCTATGCCCTTCATCTTGGCCTCTCGTCTTCTATCTCTCTTGCTCTGACTTGTAATATTTCATCGATAGTAGTTTTCACAGACTCCATTTCTTCTGCTAAAAAACTTTTTTCCTACGATCCCCATAGTGCTCACTCAGACTCTATAGCGATCGCTCCCGTCCTCAGGCAGTGGCTCTCCTCTTCTCCCCTCAATCACATCCAATTCTGGTCCATCCCCTCCTCTGCCCACTGGTCAGTCTACCACCAGGCCCACACCCTCACCAAGTCACTGCGCATCCCCAATAACTGACGCCAGCCATACCATACATCCCTCGGATTCATTCGAAACCACTACACGTCCAAATGTCTCCAACATTGGAAAACACTAATGAACAATCCTAAATATCGCGGACATTCATGGCTTCCAGTCGTCAATGCAGCCGACCCCCCTCAACCCCTCGAACCCAAATATGCCAATGGTGGTTCCTGGCTCCAATCCCCCCTGGGCAAAGACCCCAACCTCTGCACTCGCTTCACCTGTTGCGTTACCAATCACGCACCCATCGGTGCCTTTCGTCAGTGCTTCTTCCCTGGGCGTCACATCACTTCCTGCCCTTGTGGAGAAGTCCTTGAAACGCGCGAGCACATCCTTAACCAAGGCTGCCCCCACTTTCATTACCCAGTAGGAGACCAAAATGGCTTCTACTGGCTCATCAACTTCTTAGAGCGCAACCCAGCAGCCTTTTCATTCGCCAACCAGATTCAAGGACCAATCACCCAAGAAGAGTCCGCCACTCGCTGCCTCACTCGCAGAGAGCAACTTGCTTTAAACAGAGTTCCGGACGTTCACTGAAGGATCTTTTATTTTCCCTTTATCTTGTAGCTAGCTCCATCGCTCCCTACACGTCCTCATTTTCAATCTTTCCTCACTCGATTACTCTCTCACTCTGATTAAGTCAGTCTACCCTTTCTTACTCTCCTATATATACCATCGCCAGCTTTCTGCTCTTCGTTTACTCTTTTTTCCTTTTCTTTTCCTTTTCTTTTCCTTTTCCTCTTCTAGTTTCGGCATTGGGACTGCTATCATGCACCCATTTGTAGTAGCTAGTCTATTGCAATAAACTCGGATTTAAAAAAAAAAAAAAAAAAAAAAAAAAAAAAGATAGGGTAACTTGGAAGTGTGCTCACTGATACAACCATGTTGTCCATTTCTTACTGTATTGGAGAGCAGTTTCATTATTCACAATGTCATCTTGTAGTCAACAGTTAAGTGTAGCACCAGGAATGGCATATACAATTAGAAAAGGGATTGGGATTATAATGGCTAGCAAGTGCCACTGTTATCTCTTTGGTGAGTAGAACAGCATCCCAGAGCATCTTGGCAACAACTCACAGCCAGGCATGCTGGAAGTTAAATCTCTTGTGAAGGTAACAAGGAACAAATGAGCAAGTTGGCTATACCCTCTGCTCTGTTAAGTTATACAAGTTTTAGCCCACCTAAGAGGTGGTTTCTGGACATATTTTCCAGCTGTGCACTGTGCACAATCAGATGAAATTCATTCCTAGAGTTTAAAAGAGCTCCTTGGCAATATTCAAACCCTTGAAACATACAGATGGTATGCTGCAGACGTCACCAGGCCTGCATCCCCAGCTCAACTACTATTGCCCATAACTATTGGTATGGAAGGGGCAATTGTAGTCTCTGTATTAACATAATGACCCCATAGGTTAATGGTGAGGTAGTATTAGCACTAGCTCTTGGAACACTGGGATCTGGAGCCTAAGTCACTTGAATGATGGTGCCTGCCACTATCCCAGTATCACTGATATTCATTGCACTGGATCAATTCAAATTGTGGCATTGCTCCATTGATGTCATCACAAAGCAAAATGAAGCCATCAGAAACACATTGTAGCCTGTATCAAAAAAGAAAAGCTAAGGGGAAAAAAAGGACTAGGTGAAGAGAGTGTTGAATTGTCTGGGCTGATGAATAACTAATGAACTCATAAAGGACAAAATAGGTAAGGAGACCTGTGGCAGGATGTACACTAGTGATTAATCCTTATTGAACACATCATCAAGCCAACCATCAGGCAGTAGCATGGCCACGACTTGTGCAACAAAGAGCCATACTGCAATCATGTCAGTTTCAGATTCTATGTGGTTGCGGGATATGATGAGTTCTGTCCATAAGATAAGAGGCCATCCGACAATCAACACTCCAACTGACCCCAATAAAATTGTAGGGTATTTGGCCCACCACTTAGTCCACCACTCTGGATCAGAACAAAGATCTTTACATGATACTGAACCAAAGGCTATGGCTCTGAAAATTGCAACAAAAACACAACTGGCAGCAAGGAGTGTATCAAAGATTTGCCAAACCATGAGGAACTTGTGCCAATTTTGGTTTAGGGTTCTCCATCTGAAAAAGAAGAATTGATATTTGCCATAGCCTTCAGGCATGTTTGTGGCCCAACTTATCCAAGCTGCCATGGTATTAAGCACTATTAGGCCTGCCGTACCAAACCCCAAGAAAATGCCCATGTAAATGTTGCCAGATGTGATCCCTCCGAGGTATGTGATTACATAAATGAGATTGAAGTGAATGGGCAAGAGGGATAATGCATGCAGCTGCTTTTGTTTGATTGCGGTGAGCCACACATATTGATTGTACCAATTATAGGCAAGGAACCCAAGGTTAGTTGGGAAGTTGCTGCCTGGACTGGACAGGAATTGTGCTGGAGTGAACATGAGACTGGCATACAGGAGCCATCTGTTCGTGAGGCTGAACCCTGGTATGACTTGGACCATCTTCTGTCTGAAAAGGGAGGAGATGATGACAGCGAGATTGGAGATGGTGATGGCAGGGGAGATCGCAATAACGGGTGATGGAAGTCAACGGCAAACGTGGAGGGGGACCTGGATAAGTCAATATTCATTGATAGTGAGAAATAACAATGAACTTTGAGCCTTACAAGGCAGGCAGCGGGAGATGGCAACAACGAATTGGAAGATAACACTGGCAACAACCAATATTATGAGAGAATGTAATAATGGCGTGGATAACGATGTGGGCAAGGAAGAGAACACTGTCAGAGGGAAGACAAGACGTCGGGGAAGGAGAGCTTGGAGAAGACGAACTTAACAAGGTTTGACAAGGCCTGTTTTATACTTCCAGCATACTACTGAACCTCAGGATTTACACCAGGCAGATAAGGTCTGTGTCCGGTGTCGCATTGTGATCATGCTAACTTGAGATAGTCTAGGACTAAGGAACACATCCTTTCAAGTTGACGTGACATCCATATGCACATCACACAGCCTCCGGCAAAATTAGGTTGTGTATATACTAGAATCGAACAAAAGGTTCGGAAGGTAAAGGGATCCGAACAAGCGCACAAGATATGACAGCCGACCATAATGGCCCAATCATGGCGCCCGTTGCCTGCTTCAGCAGTCCGTAAGCGCGTAAGCACTGATGCCCGGAGTGGGATCAAAACTTTAATGATATGACTTCGAAATGGATAGCATCTCGGCGTGTTTGTCCGACAAACATCTTCCCAATCGGAGAAAGCTCTGAAAAGCGAGAGGGACCGCCTATCTGGCAGTGTTAGTCTGGCATGGCTACACCCGGGGAGGCGAGGGCTGCGACTGAGGACACAGCAATACAAGGTGATAGAGAAGCTTTTCTTCTGCGTCCCCTATTTGATCGCGAGATAAAGATGCATACAGAACGATGAGTCAAGCAAGGGCGCCAAAGGAGATGATTGGATTCATTGAAATTTGGTACTTCTAGTCGATACGAGGCATTGATGTTAAGGGAGTGGCTGCGTTGAGAAAGGATAGATGGGGAACGGTGACAGCGGATGATCCATTCGCCCCCATATCGTAATCACCACTGAACTAAGCGCTAAGCCCCGATCGTCTCGAGATTCATTGAAGGCGTCTTTCAAGATATTTTTATCTTTTTTTATGACATCTTTCAGTGCAAAGCAGGCTGTCAAGAAGTGACGAGACAGGTAAAGCTCCATCTACTGGCCGTCTCCTGGTTTGCGATAACCGCGGAGATACTGTATGTATATGTCGATAACATAGGTCCGTCTTTTGCACGAGTTTGCGCGGTGCAAGAAGTTCGCCATGGACTTCTGAATGGATGCTGTGTAGATTGACTTTCAGAAGAGGGTGCAGCGACACGAACATAGCAGCGAGTTTTCACGTAAGAACGTCAGCGTGGGACCTAAAGAGATCTCAGTACGTCCGGGAAGGCGGTAGATGACTGAGATGAGGAGACGCCGAAACAGTAAAGTCAGGGGCCTGGTTTGCGATAACCGCGGGGATACCGTATGTATATGTCGATAACATAGGTTCGTCTTTTGCACGAGTTTGCGCGGTGCAAGAAGTTCGCCGTGGACTTCCGAATGGATGCTGTGTAGATCGACCCTCAGCAGCGAGTTTTCACGTAAGAACATCAGTGTGGGACCTAAAGAGATCTCAGTGCGTCCGGGAAGGCGGTAGATGACTGAGATGAGGAGACGCCGAAACAGAAAACTAAAGTCAGGGGATTACCGATAAGCTGGTGGAGCCGGGGAAAAGGCACAAAAGTCTGGAAATGTCGGGCCCATCCCAATCCCACCAGCAAGGAAACCCACGACCCAGAAGAAATTATTCCTACCAGAATGGGTCGGTCGACTGGCGTGTTCCACTATCCTTCAACAAGACCACCGCAGTTGGAGGATACACCTAAAGCTTCAAAATAAATGAATCAAACGATTCTAGTGAATTGGGACTGTCTACGTGTATCTGTCAGACGATGGAGGGTTTTGACAATACGGTTAACCCGCATTCTCTAATTATTCAATCTATGTAGTTCCGGCAACAGCGACTGAAAGTACATCAGCACTCAGCCCTCCCCAGCCATCGATGCATTAACAATTAAACACCATAAACCTTCCTGGCATTCTCCCTCGCGTCCTTCATAACTCTCTCCGTATCCCACCCCTCTCCCGCTACCTGGGCAACAAATTCTGCCGTCCAGGGTATCATCGCAGTATGACACAAAGGCAACCTTTTGCCCTTGAGCTCGGGGAGGGCGTTATAGAGATTTGCAGGGACCATATAGGGAGCGTCGGTTTCGAGAAGGATGCGGAGGGGTTTGTCTGGGCGTTGTGAGGTGGCCATTTGTTTGATGACAGTGGAGGTGTCAGTGTTGGTTGAGTAAGTTATGACGCCTAAATTCGCAGGTTAGAGGAGAGAGAAGGGAGGGAGTGATAGGACGAACCTGTAATGCCGATGTAGAGATTGGGAAAATGGTCGAGGAGGCGTTGAGCGAATGCGGGAGAGTCGGTGAAACAGTGTACATGGATCTGTGGAGGGTTAATCGATGCGAGGAGAGGTGGGAGGAGAAACTGACCTTGTGGTTTTGTGGAACTTCTTCTTTGAGGATCTTTTCGGTGTCTTCGTCGGCTTCGCGGGTGTGGATTGTGAGGGGTTTGTTTAGCCGGACGGCGTGTTTGACTTGGCGGCGAAAGACGGCGCGCTGGATGTCGCGTGGTGAGTTGTCGTAGTGAAAGTCGAGACCCATTTCACCCCAGCCGACACAGCGTGGATGGGACATGGCTTCTATGCTGTTCTTTGTATTAGAGCGGGTGATGAAGAGGGATTGGGGACGGACATTTCATTCTCTATTTCGTCGGTGTAGTGTTGGGCTTCGTGACTATGGACGGTAAGGACAGCGTTGGAGCGTGTGTGACGAGACTCACGGATGTACGCCTGCGGATGTATGAGATAGGAACTATGTACGAGAGTGGTAGACTGACCCATAACAAACCAGTAATCTATACCACCCCATTTGTCCTGGCGGTCTTCAGGCTTGATCGCAGAATCTGCAAACTCTCTCCAGAATCTGCGTACCGGTGCCTCGCACCAGACATCAACAAGAGACTCTACGTTTCTGCCAGCATATAATGCACGCATGAGATCAAAGACAGTTTCATGTTTGCCGTCCTTGTATCGTTGACGATATGACTCGAAAGTGGATGCGAGATGAGTGTGGGTGTCGACGATGGGAGCAGGAGTTGGTGGGGTTGGGAGGAGGAGAAGGTCCTCGGAGGGCGTGCTTGACTTTTTCTTGCCCATGTTCGAGTAGAAGCGGGCGATCTGATAACGTCTGCAGGCTGAGAGAGCCCGCGCGACGTTCATCGCAGAAACGATGACACCGTGGGAAGTGTGGACCCAGCGCCCGGAAAGCCACAGAGAAAGTGTGGATTAGCGCTGGGAGGGTTGATGAAATATGGCTCCCGTCGTGAGAAATGGGGCATGGACGAAATAACCTTCCTGACAGCAACAGTGGACAGGCTCGAGCGAGAAATCCAGCGGCTCAACGACCACCGTGCAGCACTCCTCCGAAGACTCAACCAGATCAGACCCATCACACGCATCCTCCCCCCGGAAACCCTCGCTCTCATCTTCTACCATGCCTCACAACACATTCCCCTCACCGCCGACTTTTTCCCAAACAAAAAACCATCCCGCTCCTCTCCCCTCCTCCTCGGCTCCGTTTGCTCCCACTGGAGACAGGTAGCATGGTCCACGCCCATCCTCTGGACCTATATCGATCCTGTCCCCATCCGCCGCAATGCACAACACACTGACGCCCACCTCCTCCGCCTCTATTTCAACAACGCCTGTGCCCTCCCCGTCACTCTCCAAATCAAACTCGACAGACTCTCCTCCTCACCCTCTGCGGCATCAGAAGAGATCCTTCGCGCAGTCTTCCTCGAAAATTCCCGCAACATCGGAGTGCTCATGTGCACCTCCAAATCCTCCCTCCGCCAACGCTGGGCCATGCTAGCTCCCAAACTCGCACATGCCCATTTCCCCAACCTCGAGAGGCTCGAGATCAATTTGCGCGGAGCGCCGTTGTCACGATATGACACTGCCATGCTGTCCAATGCACCTCGCTTGACAAGGGTCACGTTTGCGGGCTATCAACTCCCGCACGAGACCTTTTGGGATCAAATCACCGTCCTCGAATTGAGCGCTCTTCCCGTCAGTCAGTGTCTCGAGACCCTTGTGCGTTGTCGTAACCTCGTCGATTTCCGGTGTACGAGTCCCCGCCAATCGAATAAATCCGTCGATCTGGCCATGCACGCCCATTCCACTGTCACCCTCGACAAAGTTGAGAAATTCGAATGGGTCGGGGCACTGGCAGAATGGGACGTCTTTCTCTATACCTACGTCCGATTACCGAACCTGCGGCATTTGACCTTGGGCAATTCACATCCGCTCTCGAGACCTCTCGACCCAACCATCCCACCATCCACATTAAACCCTGACACCCGCACCACCGATCCCGAACTCTGGAGATCATTCTTTCGACACATCAAAAACCTCACCACTCTCGAATTAACCGTCTTTCATTCCGCGCAAGAATGGCTAGACATATTCGACATCTTTTCACCCAGCGTGCACACGCTCAGATTTACAGCGTTCAGAGATGCAGAGGAGACGTTGCGTTTGTTGAGAGCGTTGCAGCTTACAAGGGGTGAGGACGCTAAGAATTATTTACCCAATTTAAAAGTCTTGAATGCCACGTTGGATGTACACCCTGATCGGTTGAGGATTGTCCTCGACATTTTGTGTTCCAGACGGCTAAGGCCAATGCTACCTGTCCCTCCAACATTGGACTCTATCACACCCACACCGGACCTCATAGGCGATACGGTGTCCATATCATCAACCTCGTCTTCTCCATCACCTCCTCCAGCCAATCCGGCTCCACTATCAGACGCAAATGACTTTCTGGCCAACCCTTCGGTTGATGCAGGTTATTGGGAGGAACACACTCGCCTTGAGGAGGCCGTCATCAAATGCTGGCCGTTTGGTTTCGATTTTGGAGGACGCGAGAGGGATGTTGCGAAACTCTTGAAGGAGGGTGGGTTGTCCTTGGAGGTTTTTGGACAGTCCAATCGCGTAGAGTGGTTGTGATTTGTTGTGTACGTACATACACATTAACGGTCTGTAGGCATTATGAATGTATTCCGTCCTTTGTATTTATCCCGCTGTACGAATCTTGCCTCCTCCAGCACTTGACGCTAGAAAACAGTATTACTGGATGTCCGCCCAAGACGCCACAAGAAAATGCACCCGAGTCGACACATCGCGTCTCTTCAGCATTGAGCAGTGTGTTCCGGAGAGTCAACAATGCTATTCATTCCTTTATTTCTGTATAGCCCGGCTACACTAATCACCGTGTGTAATCAGACATAGTACGCAAGGTCAACAACGGAAACAAATTATCACAGTTGGTATCAAACAACCCGAGGTTTCTTTAGCTGAAAATCACGTATAAGGCTAGGGATGACGAGAAACTATGGAGGCACTCACAGGACGCTCATCCTCATCACCAGATGAACCACTGTTCTCCCTTGAATTGTCCTGGCCAGATCCGTCCCTCTTACCGCCGCTCGAAGCGGATGAACTGTCGGAGCAAGAACGGCGGGCCTCGGTGGCAGAGACTGATAAATAATACCCTTTTTCTCCCCAGATCTTCCTGCGCTCCTCCCTTTTCTCCAGATCCATGAAAGCATCATCATAATGTTCAACGACAAAATTGAGGATGAGGCGTTGAAGTGCTTCGTGAACGTATTCTGGTTTGCGCCGATTTTCGTCTTTAGCCCAGTGGTAGTCATAGATAATTGTTTCAGCGATATTCCGGAATAACTTGGAAAGGGCGTCGTAATCGGGATGGATCACAGACTTGCTCGAGAGTCTATGAAGGAAAATATCCCTGTAGTCACGAAGTTCACTTGAACCAGGGACATACCAGGGAATTAAATCCGACCAATAGGCCATGACAATGGGAACATTCGCTCCATTCTGAGGCCAAGCCTGAATGCCCCACCACTTTAGCATCCAGGCAGCGGACTCTCCATCGTGACGAAGTTCATGCTGGCGCAGAGGGGGTGGCTTCTGAGTATCATCCGTCCCCTCCACTATTTCATATTTATATGGACCGTTGAATGACGACAGACGTTCCGGGTAACACACATTATAGCGATCGCGGATTTTGCTGTTGACCTTAGGTAATGCAGGAAACGGGGCGGCACGACGGCATACTGGCAATGGTGTACCAAGTTGAATAGCACGGGCCATGAATATCGGAGTACCCTACTCGCGTATCAACGTGTGAGGCAGTAACAATGTCAGATTGGACCCACAGTTTGATCTGCGCCTGCGGGCCTCCGATCATTCAATTTTTGACCACACTCGAAATCAATGAGTATGATTGAAGACTCGTGCTTGTGTACGCTAAGAAACGTTAGGATGGACGGCGAACGCAGAGCAACCAATCACATACTTGTTCTTTACTGCATCCCCTGCCAGGTCCTGTAGCAAATGCCGGATGAACACCGGTTTCACCGACGTGTCTGTATCAATGGGCACTGACGGAGGACGAATGACAATGTTGTTTGGACTGATGTCGCAGTGAAGTATGCCCCAGTCAACATAGAGCCCTTGAGTGACTATAGAAGAAGTGAGAATGAGCATGAAAAATGCAGCGAAACCACATACCTTCTAAGAGATCATATATCGCATACAGAACCTGGCGGGGAGTGGCCAACTCCATGAAACTCGTGCCATAGTCCGTTGTACCCATGCGTGCCTTGATGTGGTCACCGCACCGGGAACCGTCAACATGGTACCAGAATTCCAGCCTCGCAACAGCTGGATATGGTTTATCCTGGTGGATTGCTTCCAAAATCTCCCGCTCCGTCCAACGGCGGTTCTGTCTGACATACTGATCTTTGATGACCCATTGCACCAAGACACCGTTGCTATTGTTGTCACATATGAATACATGACTGCGCCTGCCAAAAGGATCGGTCGAGTAATGAAGACGGGCGAGTTCCAATGTCCTGTCATCTTGGCATGTGATATTGAAGCGGATGGCACCATTGTCCTGGTCCCTGGTCCTCTCTAATGTCCTCTCGCGAGTGCCCAGTTGACCATCATTAAGGTACTTGACAACAGCCTTGAGCAGTGGTTCATAATCAGCCCGGTCTTTGAGTTGGAGCTTCTTGGTACTGCAAGCATTGCAGATCAGAAAGACCAAGGCATCAGGGTTGACAAGAAGGCCAAGGGTTGAGATGAGGTCAGGGCGGGCTGTGAGAAGGTATGCAGCATAGCTGGCAGCCTGTTTGATATGCTTTTCTTTGTTCGTTCCAGTAGATTTATACTTAATCATGATCTCAAGTGAGCTCCAGCGGAGTGGAGGCTGCGGCTCAGAGCCGGCAAGGGCGACTGAGTAAGCAACAATGTCCAGTTTGCACTGTGCGGTAGTGGGATGATCGACCAGAGGGTGGTTCCTGTGCGCCGTGAATGCAATCTCTGTTCATGATGCATTAGATCTAGGCTGGCAAAAAGGCTTTAGACATACTCCGTTCAGGCAGAAAATTCAGGAAATCCTCAACCATCGCAATAAAGTCACCTGTGGACCTGAATGCTGGTGGACTTTGAGGCTCCTTCTGTGAACCCTCCGACATCTTCTGCAAACTGGGCACTCTTTCATTGTCTAGGGTAACTGTTGCAGCCCTCTTGATGCCGAAGAACTCATAGAAGCCATCAATGTCAATGTCGTGGATAGGAGGAGGCATGTTTGTGACGAGCTTCCCACGATCATGCCAGGGATAGTGGGCTGCGACCTTTGTGACCCGAATGCTGACGAGGTCTGACTCCCGTCTTCTTTGGTGGATATGGGGGAAGAGGTTAAGGAGTAACTTTTGTTGGTCTAATGTTGATGCACATTTAGGTTGCTTTATTGTTGGCGCAATCACGCCGTGACGCTGGCATGCTCATTTCCCTGAGTCGCCACAATGCGCGTGACAGCCACCACTCGCTTGTGGTCCCATTATCACTGCAGGACCATCAAATGAACAGTGGCAACAACACCCTGTACTTATGGCAGAGTGTTAGTAGTGAGTTGGCTGGGAAGGGTGTATACAAAAAAGAAAAGAAAACTTCGGAAGAGAAGAGATCCGAACAAGATACTGAAGGTACGGCCGTCAATAATATGGTGGTGGTTGTAGTCTTCTCCGGCAGTCCACCGGCACTGGCACACAAGTGCCGCTTTCACGCGCCATCCCTGAGTACCTTGAAGGAACCGATACCTGCACTTTGCAAGACGACGTTCTTCTCAAAAGATGCTACGATGCGGGAATGACAGACAATATACTGAGGAAATCGGTGGCTTGCTTTATATCTACGCAAGCCTGGAGGAACTTTGCTTTGACTGCACTTGAGTCGCCCCGCACAATCTCGTACATCTACCCCGAAGGTCGATTTCGAATATAGTCAAACCAAGCTCACTGCAAATGCTTACAATGAAGACCGGGCTGTCCTTTCGGGTTTGGGCTCGGAAAATGGGGCCTCCGAGTATTAGCGCATTAAATTTACAAGACATAAATTACAAGACATATGGCAATATATGCCTGGACTATCATGCTGGGACTCACTAACCACCAGACCAAGAGCGCATTGGCGGACCCTGAGTGCGGGTCCTGATGCGCCAAAGACCGACTCTGACCAGGTCGCTGACATGCTAGCTAAAAGACTGGCCGAGGTCAGTGGGGAACGTGAGCAGACCGAGTCTCCGGCCGCTATTCCAACCAAATCAGACCCTTATTTATTTGGATTCTTTCGCTTCCGATGTTTTCTTTTCTTTTTGGTCCACCCCGTCATTTCCCGCAATCGCTACAATACATGTGAAAGCCACCGCTCGCTCGTGAATGCGATCTAGTCTATTGCTGCAAGAACTGCTCAGGGTCAAATGGACAATGACGACGACAATCTATACTCATGGCAGAGAGTTGGCACGAAGTCGGGAGGGAACCAAACAGTTGGCGGTGCCCCATGAGTCGTATCTACGGGGAAAATATCCCCAGCCTCTACCGAACGACTCATCCCAAGGATTCTGCTGTAGAATCTGCATTCAAGTTGTAACATTTGGCTGAGGGATATCGTGACAGGTATTGGGCACGCCCACTTCCCCAACCTTGAGGGGCTAAAGATCAGTTTGCTTGGGGCGCCATTGTCACGATATGACACTGACTGCCATGCTAGCCAACGCACCCCGCTTGACAAGAGTCACGTCTGCAGGCCATCAGCTCCTGCACGAGACCCGGCTCAAATCACCTTTCTCGAATTGAGCGCTCTTCCTGTCAGTTCTTGCCTCGAGACTCTTGTGTGCTGCCGCAATCTCGTCGATTTCCGGTGTACGAGTTCCCACCAATCGAATAAATCAGTTGATTCCCATCCCACTCTTACACTCCACTGAGTTGAGAAATTCGAATACATTAGGGGGTTGGGAGAGTGGAATGTCTTTCCCTATACTTGTGTCTGATTACCAAACCTGCAGCATTTGATCTTGAGCAATTCACATCTGCTTTCGAGATGAGTCCAGACCCAATTATCCTACCACCTACATTGGCCTCTGAAATCCACACTACCGATCCCGAACCTGGATATCATTCTTCTGACACATCAGACACCTCACCACTCTCAAACTAACCATCTTTGATTCCGCGCAAGATCGCCGAGACATATTTGACATCCTCTCACCCAGCATCCATACACTCGGGTTTGCAGCGTTCAGAGATGCAGAGAAGACATTGCGTTTGCAGAGAGCGTTGCAACTTACGAGGGGTAAGGATGTCAAAAATTATTCACCCAATTTAAAGGTCGTGAATGTCATTAATAACAGCAGACGCTTCTCCTCTTGCCTTCAGCAGCTCACTCAGTCGATTAAGATCACGGATGTTAGACCGCAGTTACTGACCGTAATACTCAGGTATGTATCTGTTTGGCACTCGGTTGGTACAAGGGTTCTGATTGCCATCCCTTCAAGCCGCGTGTTCCTCGTCCAGCTGGTTGGTCTCACCATCGGTTCATGCTTCAGGTGAGGCTGGATATCCTACAGGGTACTCCTGTTCTTTGGAGATTTTGGGTTCATCTCTTACGCTGCTCCCATTCAACACCCCGATGTAGAGGACTTTGAACTCCGTCTCTAGGGTTCTGGAATACATGCTGTTTCCGCTCGAAACTTCACCTTGATGGACCACAAATAAATCTCCAAACGGTTGTTGCGGGAGGGTGCACACACCATCATCAGCCCGTTGTCTCCCATCTCCCTTTGCTACTGTCATTTCCTATCTTCCCAAGAACCCGCTTAGAGGCCGTTCAAAATACCATGCAGTACCAGCAGCAAACTCCACACCGGCGGAAATCGGTCCCAACACAAGAATCTCGGGGGACAATATCAATCACTGCCACTCTCCTTGTCCCTCGTGTGGCCCGCCACTATGTGATCAGAGAAGGATCACCCAATTTTTGTCCCAGGAAATCACAAGAAAATGCACCTGAGGCAATAGATTCAATCCTATATAGCCAGCTACATCAATTACTGTATGGAATCGGAAATAATACACAAGATCAGCCACGGAAACAAATTGTCCAATCTTGTGTCAAAAAGCACGAAGTTTCTTAAGCTGGAAAAATATGTGTAAGTCCAGGGATGATGAGAAATTACGGAGGCACTCGCAGGACGCTCATCTTCATCACCAGATGCACCACTGTTCTCCTCTGAATCTTCCTTGTCAGGACCTTTCGAGCTCGACGGCACTTCGTCCTGGCCAGATCTGTACCTCTTGCTGTTCCTCGGAGCAAATGAACGATTGAAGCCCGAACGGCAGGCCTCAGTGGTGGAGACTGATAAATATTTTTTCTCTCCCTTTCTGTACTCCTCTTTCTCCAGATCCATGAAAGCATCATTAAAATGGTCAACGACGAAATTGAGGATGAGGCGCTGAAGGGCTTCGTGAGCATATTCCGATTTGCGCCGATTTTTCGTCTTTAGCCCAGTGGTAGTCGTAGAAAATTGTTTGGCAATATCCTGGAATAACTGGGAAAGGGCGCTGTAATCGGGATGAACAACCTGACGGCCCCTTAATATGTTCTGAAGGAAATCATCCCGGTTGCCATACGGTTTATTTCTTGAGGGGAGTGCTCGGGAAGTAAATGCTGCCAAAGGACCTTCGGAATTGGAACATCCTCTCCATTCTTGGGGCGAGCTTGGATTCCTGCCCAGAAAAGAAGCCAGGCATCAGACTCCCCATCGTGACGAAGTTCGTGCTACCATGTAGGGAGTAAGTTCCAATCAATATCATCTTCATCCACTGTTTCTTTTTCGTATGGACCATTGAATGACGACAGGCGGTTTGGTAACACACTTTATAACGACCGCGGATTTTGCTGCTGACTTTAGACAACGGAGGGAAGCGAGCAATATGATGTTGTAATGGTAATGGTTTACCGAGGTGAATAGCACTGGCCATGAATGTAGGAGTGCCCTACACACATATCAACGTGGGAGGTGGTGAAAATGTCCGACTGGACTCACAGTTCGGTCTGCGCCTACGGGCCGTTTATCGTTCAATTTTTGACCACACCAGCACTCGGCAGGATCTCGACCGACATCTAACACCCTCTGCACTCACCTCCTCAGACTCCCTCGGCATAAAATGAATATATCTAGGTGAAAAACTCTTTTCAGCGCCATCACTGGCCAATAATAGTGTCGCGGAAAAGAAGAGGAAAGAAGAAGCAGTGTACACGGGAGGACAGATCTCGAGAATTAAAACGAGCGGAAACCAGCAACCGAGTCCGGCAACATGAAGTCGCATCTCAAGCGACATGCACGAGTCGAAAAGGTAACACATCAAGGGAACCATAACAAACTCACAACTCAAGCAGTTCCTCTACACGGGCCCCCGTCATCACCAATCTCATACTTGGCACCGCCGTACTGCCCCACTGCAACACTACCTTTCTTCCCGTGACTGTACTTACGCCTGCTCATTCCCAGTATTGGTAGGACTAATTTAGGCACACGGATAGGACTGTCTCCGCCTGGTTTCCGAAAAAATCTATACCCCCGCCCTCATTGACAGAGCACAACACAACAAATCTCAGATTGTAACACTTCGTGTTTGACAGCTCTTTCTATGACATCTCTACATCTTCGTCGTCCAGAGGCTCCCGAATGAACATGAAGTCCGACCTGAGCGCATACTTTGTCCCTTGAACCACATCTTCGCCACTATGCAACAATCCCCTCTGTTGGAAGATGAGGACACGACCTGGTTTCGGATCAACATCAAAATAACGCTTTTGATTAGGACTCCAGAATCTCGTAGCACCGCCCTGGACACCCTCATTACCCAAGTATATCTGAACCGTTACGAGCGCCTTGCGGCCGTCTGGAAGCTCCAACATGCCGTCGCAGTGGCTACGGAAATAGTTTCCGGGACCATAGCGTAAGAAGCTGAGGCGTTCGTTGAGGCTGCAAGGATAGTAATGCGGATGATCAGTTGTCTCGTAATGAACTCAGCATGATCATTTGTGACTTACCCAATTAGCCTGTACTTGAAACTTCTCAATCCTGCTCCGCCAATGACCTTTTGACTATATGGAACTCCCGACTTGAGCTCCTTTAGCTCGGAAACATAAGGCAACAGTTTCTGAAATAGTTGCTCGGCAGCCTTGTGATCAAAACGCAGGATACGCTCAGAGTTACGATACGAGGTGTCGACGTAGTTTTGTGTTGGGCCTAAGCCGTAATGAACTGCAGCCTGTACCCATTCACTATCAGATTCCGCCAATGCGATGAGCGCTGCGCAATCCTCCGGAGAAAAGACATTGTCGATAATTTTGCAGTAGGTATGGGAATATTCCGGCAGGGTCGTCGTGGAAAAGTCGAGGACTGGGTAGTCGTTTGTGGACTGCATCGTTGTAAATGCGTGTCTGGTGATATGCTTGATGTTTCAACAGCATTTCAGTGCACGATGTACTTAAGAACTCGTGGTGAGGCTATGCAACATGATGAATTGATGGATGGTTGGTGCATTGACAATTGTCTACGTACGGATATGTGAGTCATAGCACTCCCTTCCTCACGCCCTGAAAGCTATTTCCAGAAGTGACCGCACTCCACCAGAATACGCAACACTCTTACGTCCGAACAATAGAAACCGGCGCGGGCTGCAACAGCATCGGTTACCTTCTTCCCTCGATGCACGATGAGCAACGATATCCCAGCAGTCAACCATGTTGAAATGGACCGACAAAAACTCGTCAATGTTCTCGAGTACCTCGGATACCGCGTCGGAGAACACTTTTCGCACAAAATCCGACTCGTAGTACATGGCGGTGCATGTATGCTCTTGCATCCGGGGCTACACAACCTCGCAAAAGAACAGGCGAGAATGACGCCCGATATGCCGATACGGAAGACGACGAGAGACGTGGACTATATCCATAGGGCATTCGTGAACGAATGGATGGCCTATGGCGAACACGATGCAGAGCAGAAACTGCAGAAGTGTATTCGGGAGACTGCCATCAAGTTTGGACTGGGTGCAGATTGGATGAATAGCGCAGCGGATGTGGCATTGCCGATGGCTATGGAGTGAGTTCTAAAATGTCATGTTTTGCGATCGTTATTGACAACATTCCTTGATCGTCGTCTAGTCCGAAGGGGCGCCAGTACGATCCTATCTACACGGCGTCAATCCAAAAGTCCAACATCGAACTGCACACAATTTTCTCCTCCGCCAATGGCATGCTCAAGCTCATCAGCGTCGCACCTTTCTGGGCCGTTGCGCTCAAACTTGTTAGATATGCAAAGTGGGATCCGTCTGACGTTTGTCTCCTTCTCAAGTGAGTCCTCCGTCCTTGGCGCTAAGTCATTGCGCGGAACAATTAGCTCAACATGAGCGCTTATCATGACGTTTGTCCCTTTCCGCGTCCTAGGTATGGCACAATCCTCTCACGAGGGAGCCTCTGGTCCAGAGAATATCTCGAAGACTGGCTGATGCATCATTGCTGGACGATGGGCTATGCAAAATATCACCCAAACCAAAAGCTTGAGATGCGGAAACGCATCGATCACGCGATTACGATGGTCAACTCGTGGTACAAGGAGACGCCGACGCTGGAAGAGTTTTCCCCTACCCGCTTCAGGACAGATGGCAGTATCGGTCCTGGCAGCGCAAGCAACCCAGAAACAGTCACACGAGGTCTACACATCTATGCGAGCAGGGAGTCGGTAATGGGTACAAGGGAGCTTGACCGAGACCAAGCTGTATGGGGCGGTGGCGATAGAAGTGGTTGGAAAGCCTCCTTTGCAGGAGATTGGGTCAAGCCAAATGCTAGCCCGCCTTCGAGCCAATTACTCCCGCCGCCCGTCGCTGTCCATCGTCAAAAGCCACCTACACAACATCAACATTCGCATTCAACAACATTACCGCTCTCGCCGCTTTTCCGCTCGGATGGAGGCTCGCTGGCGAGCCTGGACTCAATGATACAACAAAACCAATTATCGAACGTAGCAGACTGGGTCGCTGAAGGAGAACGTCAGCGGAAAAAACGGGAGAAGAAACGAGAAAGAACCCGGGAACGCCAGCGTAATTTGGAGAAAGAAGAGGAAGAGGTGACGGTACCATTTATTCCGCCTCTGGATTCCATTGATGAAAATGACTACCATGGACGTCGCGAAGGCGGAGGCGGGCACGAAAGTGGCCACTGGCAAAAGGACGTTCAGAGCTCGGGACCTCGACATCATGCACATTTACAACCGCCAGTATCCGGGCAGTCGCATCCATGGACATACCACGCATCTCTTCAGCGCATTCCACCCGCACAACATTACACGACTTCCAAAGCTACAGAACCCAACACGCGCTCGACTCTACAAATTTATGCTGCTAATCCTAACTCCTCGACCATCTATGATTGCAATCCACCACACGTATGGAACGAGCAGCATTTGAACAGCTGGATGCACCCCCTATCGACAAAGGTGGACGTTAAAGCGAGACGAAGGGAGAAAGGGAAAAAGAGGGATAAGGCGAGAGACAAGGCGAGGTCTACAAAATGGCGTCAGGCCTACAGCACAGGCGCGGATAGCCTGTACAACATCAACGCCTGGCAGGGATCGTCAGATAGCGACTCTGATAGCGACTCCGATGAAGATAATAAAACTCGAACGGCCACTCCTGGACCTCCGCAGCAAACTATATACCCACTTACCACTGTTGTTTACTATAACCAACAGCACCACCAAGACGCGCAGGCTTCTCCGCCGCAACCATCTCCGCCACAGCATGGACAAGCACATGGACAGACAGCGGCGCCGACAGCACACACGTGGCCTCCACCAATGAGCATCCCTCAGATACCAACTCAAATGCCAATGAGTATGCCCCGATTTATACCCCCTATACCCGCATCGATGCCAGCCCACCGACCTGTGATACCACCGGACGAATACCTGCAGCACGATCGATCTCCTGGCACCCTTCAAAGGTTGATGGGCGCACTCAAGGTCTCATAATCAACTCTACTAATCCGAGGTGGATCAACACCCCGCCTTCCTCCGCCTATTTACAAGGATATTTGATATACAGTGATACAACACTGAATAATTTCATGGCTCACATCTCGGCGTTTCGTACGATATTTATTTTGTAGTTCTTGTTCTCGGTGTTACGTCTGCTTATCCGCGCTTGTACTATGCTATCCTTAATGCTGTAGATTAGATTTTCTATATATATTTCACTACCCCTCAGCACCTGGCGAGACCATCTCGGTATCATGAGGCGAGGATTAGAATGTTGGTTCGAAACGTCAACGGTATCAGCAAATCCGCTAACCGTCTTTCGAGAAACACGTGGTGATGTCCCAACGACTTACACATTCAATGGGCAAAGCAACCGTAAATCGCCCTACCAACATGACTCTCAAAGCACATTTTCACCGATATACCTACCTCAGCAAAATCAATACACAATAATATAATACGCACTGTCTATTTCCTGAATATGAAGAGGTAAACATCTATGGAATCATGTCTTCATCTTTGGTAACCTTGATACCAAACAAAGGCCACGCATCCGCCGCCTGCAAGTCAGGTACACCATCATTCTTCGTCCCAACCATGCCCGAGAGTTGATAAACGTATTTCGCTAAACCGAGCGTGACCTTGATCGCTGGCGGGCCTGGCATATACTGCTCCAGGGGCTCTAGTGCATATTCATCCTTCTCGTCTGAGGACTCGAAGCGCTTGATTAACCGAATGATATTCCGCGCAGCAACTTCACCCTAGTGGATCTGTCTCAACGAAGTGGTCCAAGGAAACGTCTAAGACAGACAACAAACCTGGTAGTAAGCGTTATAGCCTGCGGGTATGGCCCCGAATGCGTCCGCGGCATCGCCAATAACAAAGATATTTGGGTATGGTGTCGTTTCTTCTTCCTTGGTCTCCGTTATGTGTCCCTCGGAGTTCGGGGTTCGTGGTAGCGTTGAAGGAAGGGCGGTGAGTTGCATTGTCCGTAGCACCCGAGCCAACGAATTTTCTGGATTGACGGTCCTCGGGTCAAACGTTTGTAGGATCTGCGTGTTTGGCTTTTGTCCAGTGCAAAGAATCTTCCAATATCCGGGTGGGTCAACATATAAATGATTAATAGTCAAGGACGACTCACCAGGAGATCGGCTTCAATCTCTCTGCCTTTAACCGTTCGCACGGTCTTTCTCCCGATTATCATATTTGCGATACCTCTGCCACCCTCTATAGAGCCGAGGTCGAGGCGTTCCCCTAGTATGACTTCAACATTGGCATCTTTCAGACTCGTCAGGACTAAGATCATGAAATCACAAGTTTTAGTATGAAGCATGGTTGCAACGATGGGTCACGCACCCTCAATATGCATTGCTTCATCGAAGCGAGGTAGAAGGCGATCCCGAGAATGAAGGAGGGTGACTTTCTTATTAGGGTATATTGCCGCAATATCTGTCGCAAACTCTGTCGTTGAAAGTTTAACATATCCATTCCAAAGCTGAAGAGAAAACTCACGGATTCCGAGAGCTCCTCCCCCAACTACCAAAACCGTTGGCGCAGCCTCGATCAAATCTTGCTTCGCTCTCAACCAGGCGGTACCTTCAGACTTTTCCCCGTGATATCGTATACTAGACTTATCGTCTGGGTCGGCGGGCGATCCCCACAGGTCCAGAGGTGCAGGCAGGTGAGAGCCGAGTGCATAAATAGCATAATCGAAGTAGATTGTGGGTGAGTGGATGCCATGCTCTGGGAACGCTTTGTTTAATGTTACATAGTTCTTGTTGAGAGAAATAACGTGCGCTTGAAGGTATAGGTGAGGGATTGATTCGGGATCCTTCAAGAAGATTCTGGTATACGGCACAACTGTGGTTTTTGATATGTCAATGCAGTTGATACAGAATAGGGTTCATGGAAGCCCACTTACAGGCTTTGTACTCATGGTTTGGGAGAACGGAGAAACGAGGCATAACATAAACGTCTGAGTCAAATTTAGAACTTCGGCAACTGTATCAAACGTCGAAAGTGAAACGAACGATTGACATGGCTAAGAAGGATATAAGTTACACGGCTAATGCTTGAAAGACGAGGGCGTTCACCTGTTCCTATCTATTAATATTATCTTCCATCCAGCTGGAATTCCAGCGGCGAGAATCTGCGCTGCACGAACACCTAAAAATATTGCTTGGGTCAATGGAACACAGGTAAAGTACCATGGGAACTGACCCCCATATGCTCCCCCAAGGACCACGATAGTCTTGTTTGGTGGTGTGCGTTGGTCATCATTTGACATGGCAGGTCTAGGACTGGAGACGAAGAAAGATATAAGAGAGAGGATACTGCCCATACAACAGAGGCTGATGAGAGTTATCAGATAAACGAACCCAGCTGATCCTAAAAATCAACAAATCATCACATCACCGGCTTCAAATTCCGATGAATCGGCGGACCCGATCCATCCGATGACGGGTGTATAAATCCGACAGGACTCATAAACCGCCTCGCCGTTTCATTACTCAACTTCATACTCGAGCTCGAATTCTCTTACAAGGTCGTCCGATATCTCCACCCGACAAACCCCGATCAATTGTAAAGGGCACGACTTGCAGGCATGGACAACGGACGCTATGCCTATCCTAAGGCTTCAACCCTCAGAATCCGGCAACCACGGACTACTGGATTCATTAATCATGAAATGAGGTGATGGATCACGCTGCATGCTACTCCTACTTATAATGCTGACATTGAATATTCTTGTTCTTGCTTGAATGATAGATCATGCACCACAGCCCATATCCTCTGGATCCACGGTGCTGGTAATATAATTGGAATTCGAAGTTAGATGTGTATCTGTCCCCGATAGTTGGCGGTTACGGGAGGAGGGCGAGGTGCCCCCATGCAAAGTAAGACACCAATGACCGTCAGAGGTCTTCATATTGGCTCCGTTGTCTACGCCATCATCTAAGTAGTATTCAGAACGATTCTGGGGCATTGACTACAAATCAAATTCCCTCGAGGTTTCCTGGCTTTTTATATCACAGGTGTGACTGGCTTAGGTGCTTCGGTGATAGACATCTCCCGTGCTATTCCTGATCGAGCCGACGATCCTTAGACGGTGGCACCGTTGTGTGACTGAAGTCTTAATATTCTCAGTCTGAGGAAATGCTTAGGAGCAGATAACCAGTGAGTAGTGTCAAATAAAGCTCATAGTTGCACATGACAGAGAATGACACCTTGGGTTTGATGGGTTGTCAAGAAAGATTGTCCAGCTGATCCATGCACATTGGAGATACTGGAGTGTGAAGTGTAAGGATATTTCTCGACTTCCATCTGAAACAAGAAACTCGGAGTCTGATCGTTAGAATGGCCACAGGGAATAAGGGGTAAGATACATGATATGGGCGATACAACACAGCAAGGTAGATATACGAAGGTATCTGACAAACATGACCAATAACATTACAAACAGCTATTAGCAACAAAGCCGACGCGAGATAGAGAGGTCATTAGAAAGAGGGAAAATCGAAGCGCATGTTCTCATGGAAACCGTGTCATGAAGAAAGGAAACAAGTCGAGCTTCCAATAGCGGTGAGCCGTGTGGTTTAGCCAGAAGACGATCGCAGCCGGACTTTGTGAGGGCTTAGATCATCTCTCCGTTTTTTAGATGTTGTCGTAATATGGACTCCCTTACTGTAGGAAAGTCGGTAAATATCAGATGGCGCAGCCAAAAGCAGACGTACCACCGACGAGAAGCACTGTCATAGACTTGATGTCCTATATCATGATTAGATATTCTTTACGCAGCGACGTCGAGGGCAAGAACAACTTACTATAGCAGATGTCTCATAGCACATAAAGGGTCGTGTAGTAGAAGACAAACGTTTCTGCAAGATCAAACGTGTGAGCGTCTCAGCAAATGAGATTCAAGGCGAATCACAGCCGCGTACATGATACGACTTAAATTTGTCTTTGAAGTCTGTGGCAGAATGAAAGTATTACGTGAGAAGGGAGAGAAGCAGAGAAGGATGGCGACGGCTGACACTTTGTCACATTAGGAACATCATTTGGGGCATCCCCATAGCTGGGAACGTATCGTTTAACTTGTACGCCAGAAGCGAGCGTGGATGTTAATACATCTTTCTACATAACACATAGGCAACCGTCAGCAGAAGCTTACAAGACAGAATCCGAGGTAGAGGATAAACTTGCCTTGTTGAAGAAGAGAATGAGATTAGCTCCGGCTAGCAATCTGTTTGCGCATATTTCACGCCATAGGTTCAAGCTGTCTTCCTATTGGTTCTTCCTGAGTCAGTGCCCGAGCCGATGACGCATAGGAAGAGTAGTTACGCACGAGCCTATTGACACGTGGATCTTCTTCCAAGGTTTGGTTGAAGGCCAGGGGCGCAAGAAAGAGGATTGCTTGCACTATCCAAGTTTCAGCTATGTTTTACGACGACGCAATTACCGACTTACCGTCGTCGAAATATGGCACCCACGAGGCTCGCTGAAACAAAGTGATTAGCGTAGGAACATGAGCTAGGAAAGAGCTAAGCCATTCACCTGACTTCTGCTACCACCCACATCTGTGATATATACGTCGGAACCGGCATCTCCCCCTTTCTCAACAACGAAATGGTGTTCCTCGACACCGATTGTGCGCAGCCGAGCACGAATGATATCGGCTAAGAAGTCTATCAAGCCCAACACTGCCTTCCCCATAAAGATTACTTACAGTCAGTGGGAACGTAATCAGCTGTAGCGATTCGTTCGGCGTCATTCATGAAACTAACGCAATATCAGCGGCGCACGGTCCGAGATTACAACAGGTGCGCTTACAATCCGGCCGTTTCCTCCAGCTTAACGCCCCGCCTTCGCAACACACTTCGAACCTCTACGTCTCTCCAAAGCCACAGAATCTCTTCACGTTGAGCGGTCAACGCCTGACTAGGGTCACTCTCACTGTTTAGCGATGTATGAGAATGCCTCCTGACTCCCAAACCTGCTCTGGTCCCGGTTGTTATTATAGAATAGGCTCCAGTCGAACTATTATCATTGCGCTTGGGCGAAGCCTGAGCGGGTTGCCTGCAGCGTTGGGCTTGAAGTAAGGCTTTCCACCCACTTCCAGCGCGTACACAAACGTCCCTTGTGGGGTCCTTCGTTTCGGGTGCGAGCATTCGCATGAGGTTGTTCTCGATGATGAATAACGGCGATAGGCTAAGACGAATTCGACGGAAGTTGCGGATAGCAGGGCTCGCATCTACCGGCGTCGTTGGAGTTGCGGGATCCCATTCTGCCTTGAGGGTCTCGATGATAGTTCGGATGTTACTACGCCGGGATATTGTCAGTACGAGGAGAATATGAAATAGCTTAAAAGGCATGCCTGATGAGGTTGAGCTGAATGACCAGCTTCCATGTCAACCGCTCAGCCTCGAAATGGCGGGGTGCAAAAGCCAACTGGAAGTCTGCAGAGAAAGCATGAGTTTCGAGCTTGAATGAGAGGAATAGTAGACGAACTCTTCAGGACAGAGCTCTGGTTGGCTGGTGAGCTTTGTTTACTTGGCGAACAGCGCCTGGGAAACATACCTTTCCACTCTCCGACTGACCTACTCATCGAGGTGAGTATAGCGTCTCCGTTCCACATGTCATACTACACACCTAGCAGTAAGATCTTAACTGCCTTCTTCCTTTGTTCCAACAGCTTCTTGGTTTCCTGTAGGCTGTCGTCAATCTCCCTGCTTCTCTTCACCGCCTCCTGAAACGCCTTGACTCTAGCAGCCGCTTGTTCCTCTGTCTCTCCAGGCATTGGGGAACTTGACCATCGTGCATAGAATGGATTGATAGTCGGGGAGGGAGGAGACGCTGAGACGGATGCTGGCATAGACATGCGTTTGAATCTACTGTGGGGAATGTGAGGTTGAGCAGTCATTTCGCCAATCTTTTACACGATGGGCTTCTTGATAGCGTGTGCTTGTGAAACCAAAGAATTCCAGGGTGGATGTAGAAGGCGAAAATGCGAAGGGAAGAGACGCTCACAGCCCGCAAATGAAATGCAACAGATCTCGTATATATTATCATTTGTTGGTATCCTGTTGCCACATGGGGCTATTGATATGTACCCTGGGATGGCGTAACCAACCATAATGCGTTCTTGATGCAACCGGGATTCCCTTCCAGATCACCCTCGTAAGCTTACGCATTTGGCATCAGGGATCTTGTACTACTTAGGTTACGCCACGGTTATGCCTGGCCCATGCCCCCGAGGCCGAAACATGGTCCCTTGAACATTGTCAGTGACCGCATATAAATCATCGAGTATGCCAAGGCACAGTGCAAATTTCTATTTCTGCGCCTTCGTCGGACCATGGAAAACATCAATCATTCTTCTTACCTGGAGCGAAAATTTACCCTCGAAGCCTCCGAAAGTGTACCTCTCAACGCCACTCGCTTCTAGTGGCGTTGCCGATGTCATATCACTATTCATCGTTGGAATATGCACAGAGCCATTCGTTGTTCACGGCAATCAAATGTAATGTAGCAAATGATTCATGCAAAAGTCAATTTTATTCGGCAGAAAATAAACGCCCATGATTCAATTGGCGCGGACCGCACTACCCATACATCATCAATGGTGGAAAATTGATCGAGAAATCATCATCCCAATCTGCAGAAAATCAGGGGACCAAACATGATCAAAAAAGCAATCTGAGGTTAACTCACTGTATAGTTCGGCATGTCCACCTTAGCACACAAGACAAGCTATTGAGCGTGAGTGCATCAAACAAAGGGACACCATACTTACCACTTCAAGCATTCTCAGGTCAGCCGCGACACTACACAGCATGTAGGCTTCGACTCTATTCAAACCGTGCTCAACACCTAGGAATTCAATCATGTTACGAGCAGCTGATCGCGTCGCCTCTCGAAGGTCCGGATCAATCCCGGTGATGCAGTAATACTCCTCCGGACTGCTAGTCTGTGTATTGGGAGCCTTTGGGTTATGGAAGCGAAAATGAGGCGTCCGTGTGTAAGGCCGGTCCTTGCGGACAGTCAACTTGACGGTGACTTTCATCGGTGTCTCAATAGCGGTTCCTGAGCATTATTACAAAAGTCAGATGGAAATCAGTGTTTTGATCTACCACTTGGGCTTACCGCATATTTCTATTTGTCGCCGCGCAGTGGGGTTAGGGTGTCCAATTTCGAAAGGTGACATAACACAAACCTCCATCCCCTTGCGCTGCATGTCCGTCCTGAGCGGTGATTCAGTGGATGACTTGATCGTTCAAATGACAAGACCAACCCCAATTGAAAACAGTGCACCTTCAACCTCAATGGGCAAAAACAGCTGTGATCCAGCATATAAATACTTTGTATCCAGGTTTCCGCCCGTATTATATGGGGGTATAGTCGACCATTGGCCTTCAATTCCCCGGGCGACACCCATTTCTCCCATGAATGGCCGAAGAGGCACTTTTATCCCTTTAGCCTTGTCAAACCAAGCATAGCCCTGCTCTCCTCCTGATCCCTCTTTTGCAGGCTCGAGGTTCCAAATCTTGAGGTTTGGCTCCGGAAATTCGTCTGCCAGGAGGCCAAATCCAGGAATAATGCCCGTCCATCCCCATTCTGCAGTCTCGAGGCTGATAACATCAACTTGGAGAGTGTCTCCTGGAAGAGCGCCTTCGACGTAGACCGGCCCACATACTTGATCGAGTTGAGAGAAAACAAGATTTCCAATGGTGGCAGAAGTAGAAGATGGCGTAATTTGACCATTCGAGGCATCGAGGCAGTCAAAGGTAACGGTCTCCCCGGACTGAATGCGCAAGACAGGCTTAAGGCTGCGTGTCGTGGGATGAGCTAGACCCCACACTTCAAGAGGCACGAGACGAAATACACCTTTTGTCCCAGACTAAATGGCATTGATCGCGCTTGATAGAATGGATGGACATCGACTCGCTGCTGTGGGAAATGATCAAGACACTGCGGGAACCTCTTATTAAACCCTTGAAGCTCCGTTGGTGAATAACATCGATACTTAACAGAAAACATACAAATAGATCAAGGAGAGAGAAAGCATACTAGATATATCCAAATAAGATCATGGGGTCGTCAACTTCTTCCAATCCACTTCCTTCATCTGTCGTCTCACACCATCTAAATCCGCCAAGTGTCGCATGGTTGGTCGTCCATGTGGACAGTTCCACGGCTGATCCATTGTACCCATGTGCCGCACAACCTGTTAGGGCACGTAATCAGCGCGAAGTTTCTGGGGAAATCGGAGTACAAATCCTCACGCTCTGCATCTGGTGTCGGTTCAACGGCATCCCGATCATGATGCTCTTCCTACAGGCTCTCGTAGCAAACATGGTGCGTGCTTTGGAGCACCTGACCATCTGTCCATTTGGCCTATCTCGCATTAAATGGATGAGTTCTTCGAGATCTGCCCCAATAGTCAACAACCGGACAGATAGGAGAATAAAAAGCCCATTACCTCTTATATCAAAAACGGTACTCTTACTGACAGGTTGTGCGATCAACGTCAATCGGGTCCCCGAGGGGGCAGTCTCGTCCATATCAATTTCGAAGCCGTTCTTCCTGAGAACGTCGATATTCTCCGTAGCAACCAACTCGTCGGCTGCTGTTAGCTCGAGTGACCGAGGCCTATAAGAATGTGTCAGCAATTGCATGCGAATATGATCAGGTGCAGCCACGGACTGGAATAGCTTCTGAGATTGAATGTTGGTAGTCTGTTGGAGGTTCTCGAAATTATATTTCTCATCGGCTGCATGTTGATCCACGATGAAAAGATCATCCATCACGCGACCGGAGAGGGGGTCCATCTTCACTCTTCTCGCAATGATAAATCCAAGGTTGAACTGTCCGGCTACTTCCATCGTAGAGAAATCTGTCTTGTCGATGATACGCGAGAGTACCTCGGCCGCTCGAGCTTCATTCTCGGTGTTGGTCAGCCCAGCATCCTCCAATGCATCACCATCATCGCGGCCGATTGAGAGTTGATCCGTCAATTTGGCCGTCATTAACTGGGACCACTTGGCTTTAATTCTGTCTAGACTGAATTTGATAGTGATATCGTGACAGACGCTGCTGCAAACTATTTCTGGTCGAGATATTGGCTCCTCTCGAGGGACAGAGGAACTCGACGAAATACTGTTTTGAACAGAACTGAGGACCGATGATGCGTCCAAGTCATCCACTTCGGCGTCGCTGTGAGCATGATCATGTTCCGTTGGGGGTCGGACGAGATTTTGTCCCTGAATGCCTTCGGGTTGTATAGATGAGGGGGACGCATCGGCGACTTCATCCACGGCGGGAACTTCAGAGTTGGGAGTTAGCTGTTGGTCCTCCTCCTCTACTCCTTCCTCCTCCACTCCTTTCTCCTCCTCCACTCCTCCCTCCTCCTCCACTCCTTCCTCCTCCTCTACCCCTTCCTCCATCTCTACGTCCTCCTGTACCTCTTCGCTGACCGTCTCCCTTGCCAGCTTCATTTGACTGCCGACTTGGGATCCAGAAGCAAAACCAGACAAGAACTTGTGCATACTCATCTTCCCTTCTCGAATTTTGCTTTGCGACGTCGAGCGGGTTCCATTTGTGGATGGTTGGTTCCCTGTAACAACCTCACCTGTAGCACTACTACCCCTCGCCTTTCCAGAAAGCGAGGCAGGTTTAGTGGATATCCAAGCTTCGAGTGTCTTTGGCTGAGGTTTTTGCCTCTTCGGCGAGCGCTCCTCGATGTCGGAGTCTTGATCAGAATCCTCATCTCCTATTGCATCCCTGCGCTCGGCTAGACTCCGAAGCGGACTGTTGGTCTCTTCTCCGGTGTTTTCGGTAATGGTTGGTGTCTCTTGCGAGCCGGAAATGATCTGTGAGGAAGGTTGTCGATTCCACGATGCCCGTGTTGTGTCAATGACAATCTCCCCATCATGGCGTTCCCGGTCGTCCTGGGGTTGCACGTTTTTCGGCCCGGAATCGATGGGCATTGGCTCATTCTGAAGGTCAGATGAACTTTCAACGCAAGGCAGTGCCGAAGGTAAATCGTCATCTGGATCTGGGATAAACAGCGGCGTCTTGATGGCAGGGTTGGGTTGATCATTCGATGGTTCTGCAATAATATCGCTAGAGGCGGTTGCTGATACGGACTGGTCTGATCCATCGGATGAAGTGGCCGAGCGCTGGCAATATCGTAACATATTGTTTGTGACAGTTACTCTCAGCTTAGGGGTTGAGGGTTGATCGAGAGATGTTTGGACAGTTTTGACAGTTTTGACCTGTGTTGGTACAACGTCGAAGGTAGATCTTGCAGGATTGAAATGGTTCTCGAGAGCCAGCTATCACATGCATCAGTAATGCCAATAACGCGGAGAGATAAACGTACCTTCAGTGCTGTGATCATATTGCCTTCACTATGTAGAAAAATCGTTCGTTTGTCTGGAGAGACGTTGATATCACAAGCATCTGAAATGGCGCACAGATCAGTCTGAAGCAAACAGTACACGAGCCTTAACACACCAGTCGGTAAAATGAAGTTCGCAATGATGAACGGCGATTGGATAGCATTAAAAGATCGGTATACTTCATTAAAAGTCTTCTGAATCTGCATTTTGACGACTATGAGGGGGTTTATCAGACCTTTAAAACCATATCCTTGCCTTATTGAGTGTACAAGGTCGACCATTCACGTAAAAGAACTGCCTATCCGTTCCCGTTCTTCCGCAAGCGACATTGAACTTGGAGATCAGACCCCAAACGCGTACTTGCAACAGTTCCTCATCAGCGGAAGACAAGGTTTGGGAGCTACGGAGACGCGTTATTTAGGATCAGCGAACAATGAATCTGACTCACGCAACTCTCCTGCTTCCCCGCTCCCTTTCAACCTCCATGCTGAGATCCAAGTCCACAATATTGTCGAGCGCTTTGGGACCCCATAGAGCAGTCACGGATGCCCGTATTGAAGGGGTTCCTTGTGTGCTGAGCAACTGTGACTTTGCACCTTTATCCAGTTGATTGGTAACACTCAAACGAACACCCGGTTCCACCGCACAAGGAAGGAGTGCGTACGCGTTTAACAATCCGAGTGCTTTGGCGAACTCTCTCTTGATGTTCCTCTCAAGCTCCTTCCGCCGCACTGGGAGAGTACTAAATAGACCCTTCAAGGTGACCGTCGTGCCTTTCTGAGATAGGTTAATAATCGTTACAATGAAACATATTAGGCAGGTTCGCACCGGTCGTGCCACCGTTTTGCGGGACTTGACCCTGCCACTAACATCCAGGTCTAAACAAGTCCCTACGGGAGGATGCACCGAGGTCGTGATTTGAACCGATTGGCAAAGGGCACATAGAGATGACAGGGCCTCGCCACGAAAGCCAAATGACCGCAGTTCCGTGAGATCCGCGTATGTGGCCAGTTTAGATGTATGGTGTTTCAAACCTGGGATAGCGAAATTAGTAACAAGTCTGCACGCCGAATTCCCGTTAGAACATACCAATGGAGTCGTAATCCTCCTCTGCGATTCCTGTACCATTGTCGACGACCTCAATGCTCACCAGGCCATACTGTTTAAATCGGACCTCTAAATGTCATCCAAAGTTGGAAACGATTGGAGAACACCATAAGACTAGGCTCACCGATATTTGTCGCCCCAGCATCCAGACTGTTTTCAATGAGCTCTTTGACAGCTGTTTGAAGATCGATAACAACTTGACCAGAGGTGATACGGTGAATGGATGTCTTATCTATTGGTTTGATGGAAGAATGTGTGGCATTATTGGCAGGACTGGCCATGGAAGCCTAGGAGAGCGCAAGTCATTAAGCAATGACGAAATTACTTAAATTACTTGCGGTCCCAAGAAGACACGTGACGACTTAAGGGCGGGCCGAGACGCGTCTCTCAAGCCGGACTTCAAAAATAATTAACTTAAATACAACAGATATACAGTATACGTCTCTGATAGAGATAGGAAGCCGCAGGCTTGGCCGCTCGGCATTCATCGTAGTCGGTATGTAGAGATGGAGTGCGAAGCAGGAGTATAAATAAAACTCAATCTAAGACTGGGATAAGACTCTCGTTCACAGACGAAAAATCCTTTCCAAAACGGGAAACACATGAAATCCCGCGACCGTCTAGGCTATCTGAACTTCGCGAATTGGATAGGATCCATCACCAAGATGAAGCAAATCCTCCACTTCTAATATTGTAATTAGCGACCTCTGTCAACATTGCGCCGGCTCTTTACAGATGGAGGGGGTTTTCCAGCGACGACAGGTCAGAATGCACTAATTAACGTGGTAGCATCCCGACGCCATGGAGAACCAACTGGGATGTCGTCATGACTCAGAAATCCCATAATGAAGAACTTGATTGCAAGATGAGGCGCGCCAATGATAATCGTGATACAGGAAGCCGGCGTCTATAATAAATATACACAGAAAGGAGTGGGACTGCACCTCCGAGTCCGACGACAAAGAAAAAGTACGAGCTATACCGAGCGTAACTCAGTTTGGATCCGCCGAAAAGTGGAACGTTGGCCCCTTATGCAGCCACGATACAATCCGATACAGATGCAAAGTACAGCAGGTATAGGCTGGGGAGATAAAAAATCCGCCCCCTTCGTTCCCACTGGCCCTCTCCCGAGCTTAGGTCCGCATTGCTGACCTTCTTGGATTCTCTCAAAGTACCGTCATCGACACACAGCATCTTAGCAGTGATTATCCTGGTGCAGTAGATCCGCTGAATAGATCACCACAACGATTTCTGATAAGAAACCTGTCAAGGGGCCAAAGCAAAACCGGGGAGCGTGAAGGCTCCCGGACATGTGTATCCCGAAGCCCCGGGATTTGCAATAAAAGTGGAGAGGAATATGGATGATCTAAGACCGAATCCAAAGGCGACACAACCACCGGGTTTCAAGGAGGCTTTATGCGCGCGAAACGTCAGGGCGTGTATGATAGCCCCGATGACAATCATTACCCATGTTACATGAAATGCACACTTATAGGGATACATTCTACGGCTATTAGTTCACGGTAAGTATTGAGGCCCAAGTACGTACCGTGCTCGAGGCAGGTTAAGAGGACACAGTGAGGCGTCAGCTGTGTGTTAAACAAGTGAAGGCTATAGCAATGATAGAATTCCGGGTCTCCCGGAGTACGCTCGCAAAACTGCGTACTCCGAGTCCTTGCACCAACTGAGATTGTTTCAGCATCGCTCTAAATGTAGTTCCAGTCCCCGACTGAGGGCCTACGGCGGAGGGCCGCCCCATTGAATAAACTCGGAAAGTAAGTCATCTCCAGGTGAAGATTAGGAGGACCAAGCCTTACGCCACCGACGTGTCATCTAATCCACTTCCAGAAATTTAACTAATAACCATTTGGTTGTACCGAAAATAGCCACCCACCGCAACATATCATGTGCTACTCATCAGGATCCTACGACGTCCACGCCATTTCTGAGCTGCCTCACCGACCCTGAGTGGACCGGCGAGGACTATATTATGGGCCCTCTTGAATTAATATAGTTGTTACTGACGATCTGTCAGATAAGCAAACGTCAGTGGTGTCCGAAGTAAAATGTCGTCACATGGTCAACAAAATCACGAGCAAACAACGTACTCCAGCAAGTGATAGCCGCCGCCTCAACTAAGCGTCGTCTAGTAAAGAGGAACAAGCACGTGTAGTCAACGAACGCGAAGATCAGTTTGAGCACGCGGAGACAAACTCACGAAGCCGGGAAAACAATACATATCAAACCCAGGTTTATTTATAGTATTGCTTGGAAGACATAACCAACCCTAATCGGGTGCTTGGGAGCAACAACTCATGACTGGTGACGGTTCCCAGAGTCGTCTTCCTTGACACTATATCATGGCGGACGCCCTACGTCGATTCTCGTGCTAACACCATGCAGAAGTTCCTCCAAGTGCTCCTGGTCCTTGCGGGAGCAACTCATTGTACCTTTGGGTTGCACCTGCCACAACGAAGGTGAGTCGACTATACACCTGCGAGGGATGAGGACTAGCTGATGTATCCAGGGCTACTGTTTGCAACGGTCATGCTGAGCTGTGCAACCGAAGATACTCTAATGTGACAGTCATTGGAGCCCACGACTCGTTTGCGTTCAGCTCTGACCCATTGATTCGTGCGTTCCTCCTTCTCCCTACCATGAAACGCCCTGAGTCAAGCTTCTCGTAGTCTCCAGGGACCAACAAGTTGACATACCGACGCAGTTGCGACTTGGGGTCCGGCTGTTGCAAGCCCAAGCACATCTGTGGGTTCGATTTTACGTTGTGAATTTGAGTGAAGCTGACTTGAGGGTAGGAACGACGGTGTTATCCACTTTTGTCACACAAGTTGCGTAAGTGCGCTAGTTTCCTCGCTGAACGGGACACTGAGAGACATCATCATCAGTTATTATTTGATGGCGGACCGGTAGTGGACTACCTGAAGCTGGTCAAAACCTTCCTGGACAATAATCCAAATGAAGTCATGACGTTCATCTTCACGAATCCAGAAGGCTTGTCGGTGGCAGACTTCTGGAAACCCGCGTTCGATAGCTCTGGTACGCGTAGCCATCACCGGATTTTATTACCTTCTAAATCGCAGGAAAGGGATTACACCTCTGGCATATGTGCCTCCGCACCTTCCAATGAAGAACTCGGAATGGCCCACTCTTGGCGAGATGATCGATAGTGGAAAGAGAGTCGTAGTCTTCCTCGACAGTGGTGCTGATCCTTCCAAAATAAATTTCATCCTGCCGGAGTTCGACATGGTAAGCCCAACTACTCAGAAATAAAACGATTGCCAACCTCGCCATAGATCTGGGAGACACCATTCAGTGTCACAGATCCCAGCTTTCCGTGCAGCGTGGATCGCATAAGTGGTCCCTTGTCCGTCGCTGACCACTCATACATGATCAACCATTCCCTGAACAAGAACATTTTCCCTGTTGGTGACGGAATCATTGTCAGTGACCCCCTTGACGCACCGACCACAAATAGCGTTACATCGTGAGTGTGTGTATCTTCGTCCCATGGGCGTGTTCAGAACAGTTCCTCAGTATCATCGCCAATGTCAATGGCTGCGTTCCGCTGAGCGGAGCCAATCGCAAACCGCAGTTTATCCTGCTCGACTTCGTTGACATAGGACAAGGATTCGCAGCAGCAGACCAACTTAACGGGATAGCGTAAGTCCATAAGATTTTGGATGTAGTCGATGGTGTAACTTGTCCCCCATTCACGTTGCGATATATTGGTCTTGTAACGCGTAGGATCGACATTGTGTCCCCTCCACCGAACAACACGAATAACACGAACGCTTCCAACGGTCAGGAGGACGTGAGCGGTGTTAGAAGGATTGAATCAAGTGCATGCAGTAGCATATTGGTTGCCACAGTCGGTCTGATAATTCATATGGGCTTGTTTTGAAGAACCTGTAGGCGTCGCGAGTGAAGGAAGCTCCCGAGCTCGGCCCTGATCGCCGTGATCAGTCCGTCACGAGTGATATGATAACGCTGTCACATACTGATCTTGTCACTCCATCACTCACCCGAGGATTCCTTCCCTGCGCACTGGCCTATCTGTTGCTTTATTCTATCATTATTTCTCTCTAAGCATTTCTTCGTCCCACTTGTATTATATGTAGTCAAGATCCTCCATTTTCGAAAATCTAGTTTCTTCGAGTATTGGTTAGTCATCAACTCTGGACTTTGGTGATAAATGGTGAGTATTCTTCGCACTAATTGTCTGGGCTTCCCTGATTGACTTCCTCCATCAGGCGGTTTGTAGTGACTGCGGAGGGACCGTCATTGAGTACGATCACGCTGCAGGTAATGGCTTCTGCGTTACTTGCGGAACGGTCGTCGAGGAGAATACTATCGTGAACGAAATTGCTTTTGGAGAGGCAGCCAGCGGTGCGGCTATCGTACAGGGGTCTTTTGTTGCCCAGGGTGCCAGTATGTTGTTCCTTGTTTCATATTCCGTCTTTCTGATTATTCTGCAGCTCATGCTCGAATGGGAGGCCCATATGGAAACCGGAGCAGCAGTGACTCACGCGAACAAACCATCGAAAATGGTGTGCATTCAAGTATCATCTCTCAGCTCAATCATGCCTCTGACATCTACCCACCAGCAACAAAAAAGATTCAAAACATAGCCAATGTACTCCGGCTATCGGAAGTCGTCGTTTTAGCCGCTCGTAGAATGTACACCCTAGCTGTGGAACACAAGTTTACGAAGGGCAGGAAGAGCTTGAACGTGGTTGCCGTTTGTCTCTACGTGGCGTGTCGGCAGAAAGAGACGAGAAACTATATGCTCATCGATTTCTCGGACCTTCTACAGGTAAGCCGCACCCCCAATCTTCCCCCCCCCGCCCATCTCACTTCTATCTAGGTCAATGTCTTCGAACTTGGACACACGTATCTACAACTTGTACAAACGCTCAACCTACGGCTCCCACTCGTCGATCCGTCTCACTACATCTCTCGCTTTGCCGCTTTACTGGAGTTCGGTGATGAAACTCACAAGGTTGCCACAGATGCTGTTCGCCTTGTACAGCGATTCGACCGTGATTGGATGACGAAGGGCCGCCGGCCAGCGGGTATATGTGGTGCCGCCCTCCTTCTAGCTGCTCGTATGAACAATTTTCGCCGTTCAGTGGAAGAGATCGTTCAAGTTGTCAAAATTGCCGATACCACCCTCAAAAAGCGATTGGATGAATTCAAAGCGACACCCAGTGGAAGTCTCACCTTGGCTGATTTCCGCAGTGTATGGTTGGATGAGGAAATGGATCCGCCAGCATTTACGAAGGGAAGGGAACGCGAAGAGGCGGAGAAGCGGTCGACAGAGGCTGCGGCAAATGGCATTCCGTTGGAGGAAATCAAAGGAAAGGAAAAGGGGAAGAAGAAGAGGAAGGGAAAACGGAAACGAGGCGACGATAGTGACGAAGAGGAGGCTCCCGATATGCCACCTGACATTCCAATCCATTTCCAACCTGCCCGCGTCCCGATCGACCCTGCGATCTTGCAACAAGGTATCCTTGCCGGCGCAATAGAGCCCACAGTGACCCCAGATTCAATACCTCATTTGGAAGACAACCAAAACATTGATCCCGCACTTCTTCAACAGTCATCACATACCGCCATTTCTCCTACAGATATGCCGACACTGACGATGCCGCCGTCTGATTTCGTTGACGAGACCGTCTCGACAGTTCTAGCAGAGGAGGTTTCAACGTTTTTGCAAAATCCCCAGGGCGCCAAGTTGAGTGAAGCCTTGGACGAAGCAGAGCAGCGACGTTTAGCACAAATTACCGTGGGGAACGAGCTACTAGGCCTTGATGAGGAAGAGTTGGATCGCTTCATCCTTAGTGAAGAAGAAGTCCGAATAAAAGAACGTGTTTGGGTTGAACTGAACCGAGATTATCTTGAGGCGATTGCCGGTAAGTTTCTTTGTCTGCTCTATCGTCACCCATTCGTTGCATTCGTAGTTTGAAAAAGGGATGGGATTGATCGATTTCGTGTGTAATTTTGCTGAACGGGTTTGTTGTGTAGCTAAAGGGGAGCAACAAGACTCGAACTCCACCACCAAGAGTCGAAAGGTTCAATTCCACCTTGTTACATATTTTCCTGATAGCTTACGTCATGTTTTCATTTTTAGAAACGACGGTCGAACAAGCCTCGCGATATCACTACACCTTCTGGCAGTACGGCAGCCGAGTCTGTGAGAAACCTGATCAAGAAGAATCCAAAATACAGCAAACGAATAAACTACGATGCCCTCAAAGACCTTTTCGTCGACAGTAACACTCCACCATCCTTCAGTCAATCGTTGAAAGCTATTAGCGACGATAAAGATGAGGATGACTTATATACCATGGGGGCTGATGACAAGAGCGAAGATGAAGGTGCTTCATTGCTTATCATCCAGGAGGAGGCCGGCACCGTTGCGCCGTCGCAGCCAACATCACAAAGGACGCCTGTTCCACAGCCACATGACGACGATTTGGAAAACGCAAGTGAAGACGAGAAAGAAGACGACGAAGATGCTTGGGGAGGTGAAGATATGTATGAACAAGAGATATAAAAAAACATGTCGAAGGAGAAAAAGCTAGAAAGAAGTATACCACGCGTTGTAATTCCTTCTTGGATGTCTGGTAGTTAGCGCTCAAGGTTTGATCGATCGTGATATTGGCTAGATATGTCGATTCGTAAAATGCTATGCTACAAGGAACATTATGCGGATACGGGATAATGCGACCAAAGTATGTGTCTAGGATTTCCATTAAAAGGGGGCTGATTAATAATGCGATGTACAGGAACGAGACAAATAATGCAACGGCGTCGGCTCAGCTAGGTGAGTGCGCAGGAGAATTGGTGCTTGCGGAATAGATACCATAGACCTCGTCCAGACTCGATGCCAGGGACGGCGTATAAGGTGTCTCCTGGGAGGCGGATGCAGCGTGGTTCTGTGGATCACTATACAGATAAAGGCTGCGCTGATGATGGGATTGATCATGGAAAGCTTGCAAGTCCTCCCACATGTTGTATAGGGAATCGGTACTCCGACCCCGTGCCAAGGCGTTTGTTGGGAGGGAGTATCCTGCATAATAGTACGCGGGTTCCGGAATGGGCACCTGCAAGCCATGTTGTATGAGCGAATCGAAGACGTACAACCAGGATCGGTTCATCTTGACTTACCTCCGATGTGGCGGGCAGCCAAAGTCCTTGCTGATTATAGGAGCTTGATTCAAGCAACGGAGCCTCCCAATTGAAGAGCTCGTTTTGCTTTGGGATCTGTACAAAGCCGCCACGGAGGGGAGTGGCCGGAGAAGAGGATGAAAGATCTTGACAGTCGAGAATAGAAAAGCTGCGGTTGCCCTCAGAGAGTTTCATTGACTGATATGGGCGATAGCCTGGATGAACGTATTGGAGATTCTGGACTATATCGTCATTGACGACCTGTGGCGCGGGGCTGGACCTCGTCTGGACCTGTGGCGGACGTTCTGTTGCAGCGGGACACGAGATCGCTCGACGCTCCGTGTGATGACGATCTTTGAGCAAGACTTCGTCGGGCACCGGGAGTTTCTTCCTTCGGTATACCCGCTTAGGGCGATTACCGGGTCCGGGAGCGTAGCGATAGGTCGGGAATAGCTGCGAATGGTACCGTTTCTCCGCCTCTGCATTCTCGAACCACGGTCGCTTCTGCTCGTCTGTCATTTTTCGCCACATAGAACCCGCTAGCCGGGAGAGATCACGATGGTCGCTTATGACATCGTTAGGTACATGTTGCTGAACGAAGTCACAGCGAAAGAGAATGAAAGCATTGCGAGGTCGAGGAATATGCCCGGGATTTTGTCTGCGAGCATGTGATGTAGACTTCCGTCCAAGGAACATATTGTTGAGGTCGATAGGTGTTGGGTGGGGGAGTGGAGGAAGGATGAGAGATTGTTCGGTGCCGTCGACATTGGCAGCTGAATTAGCTTCTGTGCCAAGGTGCTCGATGCTTGGGTCCATTAAAGCCATGACTGGATCTCTCGTGTAGGGGGTTCTGCAAGATGCGAAGGAGGTTTATGAGACTTTAAAGAAGGAGGAGGGCTATGTATACCAGGACTTGTCTAAGAAAAGGTCGCGTCCAAGAGTAAGATGCAGAGTGCCAACGAGCTATTTTGTGAATGACGTTCACAGCACACGTTTTTGCTGGAGGTTTCCTGCATCCTAGAGTATACAGCGATTAATCTACCCCAAAAGTAGGCACCCTGATATTTGACGTGCATACACCGCTTCCCGTCCTGTCGTCACCCGACACCCACTGACTCCATCAATCCTGCCAACCCTGGCCAAGATCATGCAAATTTCCTAAATCATCGACTGGTAACGAGTAGCAGCCTCATCGATAATGCGTAGGTACCCTTTCGCGACTATCTACATATAGACCACTCAGGAGCCTGATTCGTACATCTCTCTGGTGAGCTCATCCTGGACCGCCTGTCCTCTTCGAACTCCATCTTTTTTCTCCCTCCTCTCTTTTTTCTTTTTTCTTTTGGCCTGTAACGAGAAACCGCTTCAGGATCACTTTGTTCTATATTGGTTTACACGGACCTGAGAATCTCCAGATTCTTTTGTTCCCCTCTTTAGGCAATTCCTTCCACTAGTGCACCACCCAGGGTCACCGCTTGCCCAGAAGCAGTGTTTGGATGTATGCTAGCAATTGCCAGTCAGCCTATATATGGTTTTCTGAGGAGATTGAGGACAACATTCTTGTGGATCCTTCTGTCCGCGCAGCTGTAGGAAGAAAAGGATTGTTTTCTGTATCTGACTAATGCCTAGACGATTCGCGAGGCTTACTGATTCAGCCCTGTGGAAAAAATTGATCAAATTTGCTGTAGCCTTCGGCTCCCGGAAGACAGGGCGGATCTGGTACCTACGGCCGGGATATAATGGCTTGAAGTATTTTTCGTCATACCATACTTGGGGAGCTCATAAACCCAAAAGATCGGTGGACCCACGAGCTTACGAGATGTACTAAATATACGGCATTCGGTACCCACCACTGCCAC
This sequence comes from Podaxis sp. C-F-101400, assembly GCA_018524895.1. Classification (NCBI taxonomy): domain Eukaryota; kingdom Fungi; phylum Basidiomycota; class Agaricomycetes; order Agaricales; family Agaricaceae; genus Podaxis; species Podaxis sp. C-F-101400. The sequence continues at coordinate 71,954 of JAEUWR010000194.1, forward strand.
TAGTAGATTCGGGGATCACCATTGTCGACCCAATTCGAGCTCAAGAAGGAGATACCTGGAGTCAATGAGATCCCTGAATTCCAGTGAAGTTGGCCTGAAGGCACGGTGGGGGAAATTCTCGCATACATATTCATAGCAATTAGTTGTCGCTTGAGATCGGGGAAAGTTACACAGAGCCTTCCCCTCAGGTCCATATATTTTGGGGTACGCTTCAACTTCACGGGATTCGGCTCTGGAGCAACACCCAACCGCGGACGTTCGTGTTGCGATACTGCAGATTCGGGTTGCACATTCCCCGAGGGATGGATGCTATTGATCAAACCAGTGTTGTGTTCTCAAGGGGAAGCCGTTTCACGATTTCACAAAAAAATTATGAATAGGTCTGGCGTCTAGTAGTGAAGGAAGCTGGCGCCTTCTGCCCTTCTTAATGTGTTCTTCAGTTCATCCTAAGATACCCGATCCAGCGACATTTTCGCGTTAAGTTGTATACTTGTGCCTGTTGAAAGCTGAACGAGAATTTGCCTACAGCTTCACTAACCACCCCCGACTATAATGGGCATTATACGGTCGAGGTTTGTTAGAGGGTTTGGGCCATCGAAGTCTTCTCTAAAAGTCACAGCAAATTCAGCGGATGTGATCTCGTTCAAGGCGCTAAGATAGGAGGCATCAGAGCTTCTTCGTTTGAATCTCAAGGCCTCGTGTGGTCCCTCGCCACAAAGGCAATTGCCTGGCGCTCAATATACCAAGGATAGAAACTTGCATGCGCTTGAGTTGAACCATTCTGGCCCCTTTCCCAAGCCCGATGTTGATGCTGTTTTCTAGGCTTTCCCGAAAAGTAGCACAGGACTGGAAACCAAGAGCTCTCATTGCCGCCTGCAAAGTGTGGCGCATCAGACACAACGAACATAAGGACCAGACGCACCTGTCAAACATATGGTCGCACAAGGAAGAAGTTGGTCGCCAAACTTAGCACGTAGTCCGATTATCCGCCCGCTATACCCGTTGCAACACTACTTGCTGGTATCAGTCAATTCTGGTCATGTATGTGTGATGCCCTGGAGCTCATGCAGAGGTGCAGAAGGAATCAGTTTAGAATAAATCAGTCCAGATGGAGATAGAAGCTGCCAATGCGGAAGTGGTTTCCGAGAAAGAGCCGACTTGTCACTGTAGATCCACCAAGGTTTTCGCACGGATGAGTACATAGCTGGTGGGCGCTGTTAAGAGAAGGGTTTGCGTACCTTCAGCGATGCTGTTAATCCGCCGCCGCCCAACAGATTGCTGCCACCCCACTCCCTGTGCCTCGTGGCACGAGTAATGCTTATGTACTGTGGATCGACATATATTTGGCACTGCTTTGCTGTCATCGAGCTTCTCCGCCTTCACCCAGTTAGAAATCCGCGGTGCCAAGTGACAAACCTCGACCTTCGCCACGAAGCTCTGCCTCAACGTGACGCATGATATCACTTGCCAAAGTACACGGGACTAGAAGAATATCAGAGCACTGATCGCCGCATGGATTCTACGCGTCCTAGACGTACGACCATAGCTCGTTCAGTTATACGTCTGCCTTCCCTCATCCCAAGCAGCCTTCCCCTTGTCGATGAAAGTTCTGATGTTGCAAAAACGAGTGCGTATCAGTTTGAGTTTGATCCCGCTACAAACTCACATTTGGTAAGAACATGTCAACAGCGCCTCTGCCCCGTTATTTCCCCCGAGAGATAGAGGACCTCATCATTGCATCCGTCCCTCGACCAGACAGTCATTCTGAGAAAGCACTCCGGACTTGTGCGCTTGTCTGCAAGTCGTGGGTACCTGCGAGCCGCCATAACCTTCTTGCGGAGGGAGTAATCACTATTTCCCCCAACCCTAGGGATGTTCAGTCGCTTCTGGATGTCCTACAATCCCCGTTTTGTACCATAAAACCATACATAATGACCCTCCGCATATGGGGGAGGGGGAATCGCGACTCGTGGAACGCCACATGGCAGGCGCTTCCTCAAATCCATTCACTAATTCCTTTCACCGGAATATGGTTATATGGTCCATTGGTGAACAGTGGGTTGATGCATAACGACGGAAATGCCCCATGGCCATTGATCAAGCGAGTTCGACTTGTCGACGTTTGGAGGAACGATTATACGGCGCTCCTCACATTCCTCTCTTCCCTTCCGGCTCTCGAAGAATTGGTTGTTGCGGGCTGCTGGGAAAACTCCTACACATCTCCACATGAGCCAATCAGCACTCCCAATCCATTTCCAGCAATACGGAGGCTGGATGTCGACCAAGGTGCCGCAGATGACGTCTGCCGCTGGCTACTAAGGTACGGAGGGTCGCCGAGTACCATATCGTCCATCAGAGTGTGCCAGCTCTGGGGACTGGATGACGACTACGAACTGCACGACACCATCGATCTGGTCTGCAGCTCCTCTATCAAAGAAGTTGAGCTTCACTTCAACGAAAGATTGATGATCTATCATAGTGGTATGTGCAAAGTACTCATGCGCTGAGATTCACGGTTAATCAGCCTGTTCTAGTACCTGTTCCCAGCGATTCATGGTTCAGGTGTACCGCTACTATCCACGTGTTGAGACTAAGCGCCCCATTAATGGTCCTTGCGAAGCTACTCACAACCTGGTTCATGCGATCGTGCTTCGCCCCTTGCTTGGAGAGTCTCGAAATTGAAGTCACTTTTTGGGACTCAGACTCGATCGCAACTGCTGGCCCTTATTTCGAGCGTCTGGATCAGCAGACTGCTGATCGCACTGGGACTCTGCGCAGGATCTTTACACGCAATGCCTTCTTCCCACCCGGACCAGAAAAGAAGGGTCTCGGGTGGGCTGAGGCGAAAGAGGTTTTGTCGTCTTATATGTGGCGGTCAAGGGAGAGTGGCATTTTGCAGTTCACTTCCTAAGATTAGGTTCTGTTTAGGATAAAAAGCAGTGGAGTTCCACTAGTAATAACATATTCAGGCTGGACCACGTACTGAGCTCGGATTCTTTTGTGTTTGAGGGCGATCACCGTCGGATATCTGTGCCAGACCAAAACCCCCATAAAAATCAATAATAGCGCGCGGCCGCGGACCGCGCCCGCTTTACCCCTTCAGCAAGTTGGACTGGTCGGACATCGTCGCCTAAGTACATGCATATTGCGTAACTGGGTTAATACAATACCGAGAGTGGGCCGGAGAATCCCTGCCACGACTGCTGTAACTCTTCAAACATCCTGATGCTTGTCCCCACCTTAGTTTTTCGTTCGTGAAACGCAGCATAGTCAAAGTCCTTCAAGAACGGGGCCTTTTCGAAGGCCGGTTTTCCCTTGTTAATCATGACATTCACCAATGGACGAAGAATCAGAAATCGATAGCCCCCCTCAAAGGCAAAAATACATTACCAGTGATCACAAAGTTGATAAGATAACGTGACGATTGATTGAGCTCAAATTTCATTTACAAAAAACTTGGATCCCAGTTTGTTTCCACTACAGCTAAAATGGCCCCGCTATCTCACCCTTCCATCGTCGGTAGGTGTTGTCAATCATTTATGAAGTGGATCCACCTATATCTGATCTCCAGATGGCTGGTTTCGCGAAATCTCCTCTCAATGGCCTGGCCAGGCGATGACCCTCAAAGTCAGAAAAATCCTGCACGTCGAAAAGTCGCTTTACCAGGATGTGCTGGTCTTCGAATCGGAGACATTTGGCAATGTTCTTGTGCTTGATGGTGTCATTCAGTGCACCGAGCGCGACGAATTTTCGTACGTTCTCTGCTCCCTTAGGAGAAGGATGGTTGACACAAACATGAGCGTACCAGATACCAGGAAATGATTGCGCATCTGCCTCTTGCATCTCACCCTAATCCCAAGAAAGTTTTGGTTATCGGTGGAGGTGATGGCGGTGTCGTCCGCGAAGTTGTCAAGCACGAGACTGTTGAGCGGGTTGTCCTTTGCGACATCGACGAGGTAAGAGACTTTGGTTCCTCGACTATTTACTATACATAACATTTCAACCAGGCTGTTATCCGGGTTTCCAAGAAATATCTTCCTCACATGTCTGCTCTCCTTTCCGATCCTCGCGTAACTGTTCACATTGGCGACGGCTTCAAATTCCTATCTGAAAACGAAGGTACCTACGACGTCATTGTTACTGACTCCTCCGACCCCGTTGGCCCTGCCGAATCCCTCTTCCAAAAGCCCTACTTCCAACTTCTTCACGACGCACTTACCCCTGGTGGTCATATCAGCACCCAGGGTGAATGCTTGTGGCTCCATCTCAGCCTGATCCAAGATCTCCGGAAGATCACGAGTGAAATTTTCCAAACTACGGAATATGCGTTCACCACCATTCCGACATATCCTAGCGGACAGATCGGTTTCATGGTCTGCGCCAAGGCACCAGGACGAGATTTGCGTACTCCGGTGAGAGAGGTCAAAAACACCAGGTACTATAGCAAGGACGTCCACCGGGCAGCCTTCATTCTCCCCGAGTTCGCCAGAGTCCTATTGAAGGAAGGAAGGGATATTACCCCCAAGTTCGGCCGTGCCGCAAGGGCCATCAAGGTTGAAGGTGCCGGTAACAAGAAGAAGCGGGTTTTGTTATTGGGAAGTGGTTTCGTCGCACGCCCTTGCGCGGAATATATTGTCAGAAACCCTGCAAACGAACTGACCATCGGTAAGTAACGTTCGTCACAACTAGCTTCGATAATTCGAACTTCTTTCCAGCCTGCAGGACCCTTGCCTCTGCCCGCGCACTCGCTGAGTCCCTCCCTGCTACCACCGCTGTTTCTCTCGACGTCAACTCGACTGAGGCTTTGGAGAAGGCTGTCGCTGAGCATGACTTGGTCATCTCGCTCATTCCCTACACCTATCACGCAGCCGTCATCCGGGCTGCAATCAAGGGCAAGACCCATGTTGTCACTACCAGCTATGTTAGCCCCGCCATGAGGGAACTTGACGCCGAGGCCAAGGCCGCCGGAATTGTGGTCTTTAATGAAATTGGCCTCGATCCCGGCATTGACCACTTGTACGCGGTCAAGACTATCAACGAAGTCCATGCTAAGGGGGGCAAAGTAAGTCAAAGTCCATGATGAAGAAGGGAACTGCGCACCTCACACGCGTATACAGATCAAACAATTCCTCTCGTACTGCGGTGGCCTCCCTGCCCCCGAGTGTTCCGACAACCCTCTCGGTTACAAGTTCTCCTGGTCATCTCGCGGCGTCCTCCTCGCTCTCCTCAATAGTGCATCCTACATCTCCAACTCCCAAATTTACACCGTTCCCGGCTCCGAACTCATGGGCCACGCCAAGCCTTACTACATCTCCCCCGCCTTTGCCTTTGTCGCGTACCCCAACCGTGACTCCACTCCCTTCCGTGAGTGGTACGGTATCCCAGAGGCAGAGACGGTTGTACGTGGTACTCTGAGGTACCAAGGCTTCCCCGAGTTCATCCGTGCGCTCGTCAAGCTGGGTTGGTTGGACCAGACTGAGAAGGAGTGGTTGAAGGAGGGTATTACGTGGCAGCAGATCACCAAGATCCTTATTGGCGCGAATGCTCAGGATAACTTGACCGAGGCTGCGATTGTGGAGCGCGTCAAGGCCAAAGCTGAGTTCCCTGATGCGGTCGAGGCTGAGAGGATTGTTTCTGGGTTGAGGTGGATCGGCATGTTCAGCGACGAGGCTGCCACGATTCGTGCTGGAAACCTTTTGGATACACTCTGTGCCAGGTTGGAGGGTCTGATGAAGTATGAAGTTGGCGAGCGCGACCTTGTTATGCTTCAACACAAGTTTGTTGTCGAGTGGGCTGATGGTACTACGGTGAGTGACGCGGTCGGTTTAATGGACGTTATGCGGAATTCTGATCTTGGAAACTTTAGCAAATTCTAACGTCAACCCTTGAGGCTTATGGATCGACTGCCCCTGGTGGTCACTCTGCTATGGCTCTCACTGTCGGGTTGCCTTGTGGTATCGCGACTCAACTCGTTCTTGATGGCGTTCTCAAGGTGCCTGGTGTGCATGCTCCTTATACTCCTGAGGTTTGCGAACCCATTCGCAAGGTCCTCGAGGAGGAGGGTCTTGGACTCGTAGAAAAAGTTCTGTAGTGTTCTAAGTAGTTAAGAATGGACTCGGTGCTAGTAGAAATCGTGTATCATTTCGTGGAACTGCTTATAATTTAGATCTGACAGGGAGAGATTGCAGCGTAGAGCGTCAGCTCGTATAGTATATGGACATAACATGGGGTCGGAGTGGTGAGGAAAGACTTCGTAGCAAAGATTACAGTTCATGGAGCACGGCACTAGTGTCACAAAACTATGGAACAGCTGCTCCTTTCCATCCCCCTATGTATGAGACACTTGCATGTGAGACCGCCCTAGCGTAAAAATTTTGTGCATTGCAGTTTTGGGCAAAACCCGCCGCATTCAAAGCCCGACGAAGCGACCCACTTCCCTTACCCCCGAAGCACCTTTTGACTACCTAGGCCCAAATTACGTAGACCAACGAACTCAGTAGTCCTGTCGTGTGACCGCGTTTCAAACAACGAAAGGCGAACTAGATTTCAATAGCATATATCAAAACAGATTACTTCACTTCGTATTCAGGTACATAGGTTCATTCGCATGAATAACAGACGACAGGGCTGACTAGATAAACAATGATTGTTGTAGGAGCGCTTAACACTTGCACTCCTCAGGCTTGCACTGGCAGCTGAGGGGGCATTAGACCTGCCCAGGCATAATTTCAAGTAAAGCCGACTCACGAAGGGCCGCAAGTGCATCCGGGCTTGTTGCAGTGCTGGTCAACAATGGCAGTGGTAGCCTGTTCGTTTACACGATGGTCAGTCTTCGTTCGTATTTCCGGCGTATAAAGTACCACGTACAGTGTACATCGTGATTTGAGATGAGCGAGGTTGTTGTTCGTTATTCGCAAGAGAAGAAAGAATGCTGATAGTTTAGTGACCAGAGCACGTCCAGTTTATATACCTCGAGGACCTGTTTGCCGATATTGACGGTGGAGCCATCCAGAAACAATCTGTGTGGATCTATGACGCTGCTTCACGCTAAATCAAGTCATCTTGCCACCTGGAGCCGTGGTCTGTCTGCCTCGATGGGGTCACTCTTTATGTGAGCGCACTGCATACTCCCTGGGCTTTATTCATTCAATAAATGACTCTGCACAGGTTTTAGACTATTATTGGTTATCCAGAAAATGCCTCAGTGGAGTAGGTGGCACTTCATTCCCCGGGGCCCCAAAGCCAAAGGGGCTTAAACGAACTGTGCTAATAGTGGTGTAGCCCGCCTCCGTAAACGTTGCACATGAGCAATGCGCAGTCGCAATGCGGAACAAGTCCCCACTATGACATTGAATAAAGGAAACGGAAAGTCTTCGCTCAAAACGCTTGCAAAGGTAACTTGGCGAACCTCTGAACAGGGGATAGTTTAAATGTAGTTTAATGATGTGAGATTAGATGACGTAAATAAAATGTCCTATTCAGCTCATGGCCCTGATCGTCTCTCATACGCAGCCGTCATCATGACCACCGAGCACCACGCCCACCATCGACATGCAAAACGCACACCAACCGATGCATATCCGACACCAACGTCAAAGCTACAACAAGAAACGGAAAATGTTCTTCTAGAACATGGGCACACTGATGGCGGTACGTTACGAGCTATTCGTTTACTGAAACTGACTGATTAAGGTGTAGAACCAACACTCCAGAAGAACGCGCATCTGCAATTTCTCGCAAGAAATATGATACAAGGCTTCCCTACACGATATATGTCGCAAGACGCTAGTCAACCTTGGTTGTTATTCTGGACGTTGCAAGCGTTTAGCGCGTTGCAGGTTGGATTAGATCCCGGAAATCGGCAAAGGTACGGGCCTCTATGGTCCGTCTATTCATCGTTAGCACTTCATAACTCATGGCGTTCTACAGGGCGATCGACAAAATTCTGACATGGCAGCATCCCAAGGGCGGGTTCTCTGGGGGACCTGGACAGTCACCGCACCTCCTACCGACTTACGCTGCTGTCTGCGCTTTGGCCATTGTTGGGAGACCTGGTCCTGGGGGAGGGTGGGATCAAATTAACAGGTGAGCATTGACCATTTTGTTCGACCAACTCACCTTATCGACGAACCTGGCAGAGAAAAACTGTACGAGTTTTTCATGTCGCTCAAACAACCTGATGGATCTTTCCGTGTCGCAGAACACATGGAGGTTGACGTTCGGTACGACCCTCATTTTCAAGTTTAGCTATTGACTGACGCCGTCATATCAGTGGTATATATTGTCTTCTCGTGACCGCTACCCTCCTCAACATTATGACACCCGAACTCGTCAAGGGCACCGCCACTTTTTTGGCCTCATGCCAGACATATGAAGGCGGCTTCTCATCTGCATCACACCCGTTCTACTCCATACAAACTGACCGAGTCCTACGAGTACCCCGACCCAATCTTGGCGAAGCACACGGCGGATATACCTTCTGTGCTTTGGCCAGTTGGGTTTTGTTGCAAAACTATCTCAATCTCGATCCATCATCCATTCCGCCATCCGATTTAACAGGGCAGAATGACCCACAGTCTCAGTGGGATACTGAGTTGACTACGGATCGGCCACAAATTGATATTAAGACACTTACGCGATGGCTAGTGGGCATGCAGGGCTCAGAAATAGAGTTAGGTGGGTTTAAGGGGCGGACGAATAAACTCGTAGATGGGTGTTATTCTTGGTGGTGTGGTGGAGCGTTTGCTCTACTAGAGGCCCTTGGTGTGGGCGGGTTGGAGAATTTGACTGCGAAAGATGTCGAGGTGGACGAAGTCGCTGACTCGAAGGATGCTGGCGCTAAGAAAGCGGGTGAGGATGGAGAGAATGGGGAAGGGCATGAAGGATGGGACGATATTGACGAATCTTTATTCAACCGGAAGGCATTACAAGAGTATATCTTACTCGCCGGTCAGCACCCTGCTGGTGGATTGAGGGATAAACCTCCTAAGTGAGTCAGTCTTACCTGTTAGTTCGTAGTTGTAGCTGACAAGCCATTGTAGGAGCGCGGATTCCTATCATACGCTATATTGCCTTTCGGGTTTGTCAGCAGCTCAGCATCACATCTATCCATCGCACGCGAGAAAGGCACAGGCACTGAGCGCGTGGAAGGATGACGGTAAATTATTCAATCGCTTCGGTGTCTTGTCCTTCGATTTCACATGTCTTGCACTAGACTCACCTAATAACGCACTTCGTAAAGCCGTTTTTACGGATACAATCAGTTGGACGGAGGAGGAAGGCACATTAAAGATCATTGGACCCGCGGCCACGAATCGTCTCGTACGTTTATTACCGCCGTGCCATCATACAATACTCTTACCTTATGTTAGAACGCAACACACCCGTTGACTAACTTGACCATCACACATACTGAGGCCATTATGAAGCATTTCTATGGGCAAGAGATACCGCTCAGGCCTGTTCCTAAATCAACTGCTAAGAAGGAAGGCTCGAAATCTTAAATTAAGGGTTGTAGGCTCGAATAGGTGGTTGTTTCTTTGTAACATTAGGTAGCTAAATACCCAATCTGTGTGTCAGCTCTTCTCATATGGTGTTTGAGAGGCCATGTGGCGCCTCTTCACTCGGAACTAACGGAGGGATAACCTTGGGAAAATTTGCTTGAACTCCAAACACTCTTTCCACTTTCCTAGGACGATCAAAACCCACTCAGTCAGCCCAACCTCAAGCCAACTGGTGACACACATACTTCTATAAATACACTATTATACACACCATGCCCTGATTACAATCCCCTACGGTGTCATTTTTTTTCCCATCGCCTTCTCTTATGCTCAACTATCCTGTCTACCCGCAAGGCCCATCTTCTGTGGGCATGCTTCGAGGTCGATTTCGGTAACGCTCCGATTGGGCCTACTTTCCGGTTGGTATGTACTTTGCACTGGGAGCCCTTCGATGCCACCATGCGTTAGATGGATGTCGTTGGTAGTCAGGTTTATCGACGCCTGATTCCGGAGCGGTCCAAAGTCTACCCGACAGTTGAAGATGACCATCATGGAATTCGAGTAGAGCTTTCCGAGAACGAAAGCGGGTGCAAGGAAATAACCTTTGTGAGGAAACCCTTGGAATAATGCCTGATCAAGAATAGCAACCGCGGCTGAGGGAAACGTTAGTGCCAATGCTGTAATGGGCGATGCGGAGCACTGGGTTACCTGTCAATATCCCAGAACCGACAACAAGACGGACGATTCGTCTTATAAGCGGAGTCATTGTGCTAACACCTATGTTAAGTTTCGGAAGCTGGAAGAGGATTGAACATCACCCCACACCGCAGATCACCTATGCTTACATAGTACGACATGGCAATTGCAATGACTAGGTCGCATGCCGCGCTGGTAGCATTAAACAACTAGAACATTACGTTTCTATAAGCTTCAGCACGGAAAACCAGACAGGCAATCGGCTATTACCCCGTGGCCCACTCGATCCATCATGGTGTTCAAGTATTGGATATCCTTGCCCATGAACCCACGGACTCCAGATATAACCGCGCCGACACATTGAACAATTGCCATCTGGTAAGTCATTTGTCAAAGAAACGAGGCAAATACCGCCGCGGACATGATCGCTTACGCAGCAGACAAGGACGGGAACGATGTTTGACTCTGATAGCACTCTAATGCGGTACGCATAGAAGAGCTGCACAATAAAGCCGACTACCCCAGGGTGAGAAGGTACATGGCCACTGTCCGTCAGGGAGACATACCGACGCCCCCGATGATAGGAGCCGAAATTCCAGTGAGGTGTAGTCCCGTGATTGAACTTGGATTTCCAAAGCCTATTGCGAACGCTTGGAACATGTCGTGCGCAATAACCACAACTTGCAATGTCTCCAGCAGAAACACAATTACCACGAGCGATTTGCTGATGACACGATCGTTAGGAAAGGCGAGGTAGTATATATCTGTGACATTGGCGGTGAGTTTTGAACTTCGTACTGGTAAACAGATTGAATTAGGCTCACAAACTTGAACGGCCAGTACTCCATACAGACCCCACGCTAGGAGATATCCAACAACCTATGATGAAATCCTGGTTGGTTACACCTGGTTTGCGAGGAGTAGAGACCACGCACGAGAGAGCTCGAGCTGGTGCGTATCAAACGTCGCGACCATGTTTTACTTTCTCGTGTAAAATCAATACTCACGTGTGCATGAGGGTTGCTGCCATTGCTCCATCAGTAGCAACTGGAGTGGGTGGTGTAGTCGACATCAGTACGCAGTGACTTGAAACACGGGAGCCGACGACGGAGCTCTCGCCTCACACTGGTTGAGGGTCGAGCGGACCAGAATGAATTGGAAGATACCACAACCATCTTATAAGCCCCTTACTCCATCAAAGGAATAAAGTTGTCGATGGGAACATTATTTGTGAATTCCACAAATCAAGAAGCTCGGTGTGACCTATAGATAGCGCGGAGTGCCTTGGCGGTGTCCCAGAGAGAGAGAGGATTCAGTTCCACGCGTATGCTCGTCGCAACTGTCAGAAGAATAGGCGGAGCTCGGCTGTACTCGATTTGGACCCACGTATCTTGTGTTTGGAGACGCTTCGAAATGTATGCGAGGTCTAGGACAACATCGCAATTGGGAGTCTATCGGAATGTCAGTTAAATGCCACAGCGTTCACCGGAATCGTTGCTCACCTAGAGAAAGATTCTTCTACCAGGCGAGTGGAACAAGCAACAAGAGGAAGCCGAGTGTATCGGAATACTCTCACGGCCACAGTGGACTTGAATATTACAATCAATCGCATCACTCGCTTGGTGAATGGGACGTCTGCTCCAGGAATTTTGTCTATAGGGGCATCGGAAGATGAACCAAAGTTGTTCGTCGATCGCACTGTGGAGCCAGGTCTAAAGTCAAATCGATAGGCAGTTTTCAATAATCACGTCGCCGTCTAATCATAGTCTTGTTCGAAGAGAGTGTAATAACGCACGTCAGGACATTGTAATACAATACAACACAGACTCTATAAGGCACCCCGGTTGGACGCTACGGCCCGATTAGGCGTTCGCTAGGCCTGAGAACACTCAGTACTCAACCTACGATCGTTCGCTGTTGCGGCGGAGGTGAGTGGTAACGCACCCAGGCCCTTCGGTTACATGGTGCCAATACAAGGTCGTGGAAACCGAGAATATGATCAATATCAGCTGACGCAGGTACGTAACAGCGAATGGGTATAATGGATCACCATAAAGCAGAGGGGAAGCATGGAAGCCGGTGCGGACTGCCACCAAGCACCGCGTTATAAACTGATAAATGAAAAAAAAGTATGCAAGCCGAGGTGTTCAATATCCTACAAAATAGTAATTGATAGATCGTGCATGTAAATAGAAAAATGATAAAAAGATCAAAACGCACTACAGACCTCCGGGTACATACATTAGACTAACGCGGATCCATCAAATTCATACGCTTGACCAAAGGCAAGTAAGTATTGGTCATATGATGGTGGGAGATCGAGTGACAGACAAATTAACCTTTTGACAATGGGGTATGCATGGCTGTGCGCAGCCACTAACTTCGTGGTCCTTCCCGTCCAACCCTTGGCTGCAACCAGCGCCATCGAGTGCCACAAGTTGTCCCATGAAGTCCAATCGTCGTTCTCGGAGACAAAGACCCTATGTGAGAATAACAAACGGCATGTCCCCATTACCTATTGACCGACGGTCTTCCTTGAATAGCCCGCGGGCGAGGATACCACGGAGGAGGGTCAAGGTCGGAAGCGGGCTAAGGGGAATCCAGCTTCCTCTAACGATGTCCATGATTCTGTCCCGAAAAAACGGACCAATGGCCGCACTCGTAACAAATGTAAGAGTTGTTTCCTCAGTGATCCCTCTTATTTGACACTGACGTTCTTCGGTACCTACAACTCCTACCTCTTCCCATTCTCCCTCATCAACGACAAATGAATCAATCTTCCGTGCGCCCTGCATATGCACCTGCGTCTCAAATCTGATCATCTATCAATTTGTGTATTCCGTCGACCACTCCTTTTCGCCTTCATGTTCCCGGATGAATGCTTCGCACACGTTATCGGTCCTTCAGCATCCCAATACCCACAGAGAGACTTTCTCATTGACTCCGCTGGTCCTTCAATCCCTCAGACCTCATCTGTCAGTGTTGCTGACGGTCTTGTTACTTTCAGTTATCTGACCATTCGCAGGGCTTACAGCATCCCGTGTGGCAAAATAGCCCACGAGCTCATGGGACGCCAGGAAGCTTCTATAATGCACACAACTTCGTTATCCACAACCCGGTGATAAACGACGTGACATTCAGTTCCGACGCCTGTGAGAGCCATTTTATTCAATGACATCACTGCAGCTGAAAACAATCCACTAGTCATGGAAAAATTCGAGAAGCATACGATACCAGGTGCTGAATTCGACTCATCAGAACGCGATCCTCCCCCTCGTTGCCACCCGGGAACTCGACTCTCTATTATCGGACGGGCACAGGCGTTTTTCTCTGGTTCCGAAAGCGGGAAGCGGTTGTTCTGGATCGTCGGTCCTGCTGGAGTCGGCAAGTCAGCAATTGTGCAGACCCTCGCTGAGAATGCATCCACCCCTACATCCAACGTCCTTTTGGGCGCTTCCCTCTTCTTTTCGATCAACAAACGCGACGACGCATCCAGAGCCATTCCCACGCTCGCCTACCAGATCGCTGTACAATATCCTCCATATCTCCAATTCATTCATAGTGAAATGCTTAGGGATCCAAAGCTCCCGTTGAAATCGATCGCAGTGCAGTTCGAGAGGTTTTTTACCGTGCCTTTCGCAAAACAGGGTGTATATGGGGAGTCGAAACCGTTGTTGATCCTCATTGACGGCCTAGATGAATGCTTAGGGAAGGATAAACAGTGCGAGATAGTGTCTCTTATCTCTCACTTCTCTTCGACATTTCCCGATGTCCCTTTGGTCTGGGTCATCGCCAGTCGCCCAGAGCCACACCTGAAGGCTACATTCTCACAACCCAGTGTCGCGCAGAGCTGTAGGACGGAAGAGATCATAATCAATTCCGATGAAGGCGTCAAGGATGTTGAGCGTTACCTCGCCGTTGAACTGGAAAAGATCCGGACAAAATATGCAGCCCTCGCACATTTTGTTCGGTGGCCAACAGAACATGACTTCTTAAAACTCTCTGCTGCCGCAGACGGCCTATTTGCCTTCGCCTTCACTGCAGTCAGGTTCATTGATGACCCAATTTCTGGAAATCCCGCGTCGCAGCTTCGGCAGGTGCTCGATGCTATCGACAGGGTTTTGCTCAATTTGGGGAAGGGGCGAGCCCATCCTATGGCGAATCTGGATGCGCTATATGCCCGCATACTCTCCCAAATCCCTGAGCATATATTTGTTGATACCAAAAAACTGTTGCTTCTCCTTCTCCGCGGTACATTGCGCAAGGGCTCCTTTGCTGGTGTATGTGATGTATTAGGCATGACACCAGATGTTGCATATGGTTCACTTCACCACCTTCATTCGGTTCTCAGCATCCCTTCACTGGAACAAGCTCAGCATGCATGCTCTATCTTCCTCCATAAATCATTTCCAGACTATCTCTTGGATTTCAAACGATCAGGGATGTTTTTGGACATAGACCGTGAACTTGAAGGCCTCCACTCTCAATGTGTATTCAGGACCCTGAAGGAACTGCTAGAATGTATGGTTTTAATAACATTTTATCTTTTACTCTCTTAACTCACTGAGCTTGACAACAGTGACAAACATTCCCTCACGACCTTATGCCCATATTTCACTTTCCTGGGTATATAAAAATCCTAGACTTGTGCCCCAGGCACAAAGTGATCTGTATCATTGGGCTATTGATTGCCTTGTGGATGGTCTCAAAGGGAGGAAGCATGCATTCCAGAATGTCAATCTCATCCAGGCCTTGAAGGCAGTTGACCTTCATATCATTTGGAAGTTGGCACAGGGCCACTTGGTTGATAGCCTCTGTGACTTACTTCTTGTGAGTGCTTAAGTGTCCTCATGTTTGAAAGCCTTGATTTCACCTCCATCATTGTCCAGGCTAGTCCCCAACATCCTGAACTCAAGGCACATCATGCCTTTGAGGAAGTACCTCTTGGTACCCTGGATATGGCTAACATTGACCAGGAATTTCGTGGCCTCATCTACTATAAGTCCACCAAACCCTCAATACCTAATCCACTTCACAAAGACTGGTGTACCTGCTCATCCAAGGTGAGCCTATAGTTATACTGTTTCAAATCAATTCACTGAATATACTGTAGTATCACATTGACAAAGGGCCTTTGTACAGGGATGGTTCTTGGGAATGGACAAGAAGACTTAGGCTAACCTGTGAATGCTGGGGGCATATTCTCAAGAATCTCAAGTATGGGAAAATCCACTCACCAGATCATATCATCACAGCATACATTGATATCAAACATTTTGGCTGGGTACACTATGAATTTGTGGACAGGAAAGATAAGCTAACATCATGGACATACATCATCCCATATAATTTTCCATCAAACACAGAGACATAATATGCATATTACTCTGTTTGTCTCATGTATTCAATGTTATAGTATAGAATAGCTTTGCTGTTCTGCATAAATATCTTCTCAATGAAAGGGACATAGTGTAAATGTTACTTAGTGTAAACCTACTGGGTTTATGAGTAGCTTAGACCTTACATTCACACCAAAGTACTTTAAGCCCAATGTATCAGTGAAGTACTAGTGTAGGTGTAAGGTCAGCCACCCTAACAACAGCTGATAAGGAGACTTATAAGGAATGTGATTTGATGGATTGAGTAATCTATCAACAATGAGAATGACAAACAATAAACATATGGCTTATTACTAAGGAATGACTTGATGATAAGGTGAAATTAAATAAAATACAACAGTAATGCATATCATATATGTTTGTCGCAACTGTCAGAAGAGTAGGCAGAGCTTGGCTATACTCAATTTGGACCCACATATCTTGTGTTTGGAGATGCTTCGAAATATATGAGGTCCAGGACAGCACCGCAATGGGGATTCTAGCGGAACGTCAATTCAGTGCCACAACGTTCACTGGAATCGTTGCTCACCTAAAGGAAGATTCTTCTACCAGGCGAGTGGAATAGCAACGAGGGGAAGCCAAGTGTAATATTGGAACACTCTCACGCAGTGGACTTGGATATTACAATCAATCGCATCACTCGCTTGGTGACTAGGACGTTTGCTCCAGGAACTTTGCCTCTGGAAGCATCGGGAAGATGAATCAATCGATCGCATTGTGGAGCCAAGTCTAAAGTCAAATAGATAGGTAGTTTCCAAAAACCACGTCGCCGTCTAATCATAGTCTTGTTCGAAGAGAATGCAACCCCGCACGTCAAGATATGGTAACACAATACAACACAGACCCCATAAGACACTCCGCTTAGGCGCCGCGGCCCGATTAAGCGTTCGCTAGGCCTGAGAACACTCGACCTACAATCATCCGCTGTTGCGGCGGAGAAGAGTGGTAACACATCCAGGCCCTTCGATTATTCACATGATGCCAATACAATATCGTGGAAACCGAGAATATGATGAATATCAACGCAGGTGCGTAGTAGCGAATGGGTATAATAGATCGTGACTATCATAAGAAAGAGGGGAAGTGTGCAAGCCAAGGTGTTCAATATCCTACGAAATAGTAATTGATAGATCATGTACGTAGAAAAATAATAAAAAGATCAAAACGCACTCCAGATCTCCAAGTATATTAGACAAACACGGACCCATCAAATTCATACGCCAGACGGAAGGCGCCTTCAAGCAGCAACATCTTCACCCATCATTGCAGCGAGGGCATCATTCCCCTGGTCCTTTGGGGCTTCATAAACAGCGAATGCCGCCTTCTTGGAGTGATCCCTGTCACCGTCTGCAACACCGTCCATCTTGTGCGAAGTCCATCCCAAACCGCGAGACTCAAATACTTCAGGGCTCCGATCTAGCAACATATCCAAATGCCGGTCACTCAAGACGCGCTCTTTCCCTTCCTCGTTGTCTGGGACGACATCGATTTTTTCACCTTCTAGACGCAACAAGTCGGCAGCCATATCAGCCATCGTCATTTGCTTTCCGCTGGGAGCAACAGATGCGGGCATCTTGAATTTTCCTGAAGGAAGCATAAATGAACGGTTACCAGCAGCGTGGCACTTGGAACACACCTTTGGCAATGACTAGAGCCTCGAGTTTCTTCTTCTCAGTGGCGCGCTGCATAATCTTATCCTCAATGGTATGGGCGCTGACGAGGCGGTACACAAGTACAGGTTTGGTTTGTCCAATACGGTGAGCCCTGTCCTGGGCCTGAGCGTCCATTTGGGGATTCTACAAAGCACGGTTAGCTTCTAAGGATCAAGCAGTGGTACTGGCCAACGTACCCAATCCTGGTCATAAAAGATTACAGTGTCTGCCGCCGTCAAGTTTATACCCAAACCACCAGCCCGAGTACTCAGAAGGAAGATCTTGGGTGAATTCTTCGTCGCCTGCTGGAATTTGTTCATCTGTTCTCTTCGTTCTTGTGGTGAAGAGGAGCCATCAATGCGACAGATCTTCCACCCCATGTAGTCCGTGGCCCAATCCTATATTCGAAAGGTTTGTGGATCGTTGATTGAGATTGGATAATATACACGTTACCTCAATGATGTCAAGCATGGTCACGAATTGACTGAATACCAATACTCGATGTCCCCGTTTTAGCAGTTCTCTGAGCAGGCGGTCCAAAACCATCATTTTGCCGCTGGCATTCACGAGTTCGGCGCCAAGGACAGGCTCGTTCGTCTCGGGGTCGATGGGCCAGTCGAATAGGAAGGGGTGTGAGCAAACTTTCCTCAGTTGCATGACCGTATTCTGAAGTTTCATGTTGTTGATAGCTTTGGCTATGAAAATCATCAACTATAGTCGGTGAGGCAATATATGCGTCAACTCACCCTTCGCCTTAGCCTGGAACTCTAGCGCACTGCGCCTCTGCTCCTCTTCTTCCTCTTCCTTTGAGGCCTGTCGACGTACGCCGCGTTCATCTATCATCCCCTTCTCCAACATCCTGAAGTACTCGTCATCATCTCCATCAACAGCGTAGCTCTTCTTCCCTTTTCGTTTGCGCAACCGCCTCGGTGACGTGGACTCCTGCTGGTCCTCGCTAACCTCTTTCTTCAGCTCGGATATAACTTTCGCGCCTCCTTTAGCGGTACCACCGGCAATCAGCCACCGACGAATGTTACCATTCAGGACGTGTTGGTATGCTTCCTTTTGCCGAACACTGAGCGGCGCATAGAGAACGTATTCTTTCTTCGGCGGTAGCCCTCCTTGGCCATTTTCGTCGTTGCCGAGCACGTCAGCCTTCAAGCGTCGCAGGAGGAATGGTTTGAGGATATTATGAAGGGCGGAGATGATTTGCGTAGTTTGATCCGTAGGGAGCGTTGATTGCAATGTCGGAAGATTGAACCATTCTTGGAACGAATCAAGATCATCAAAAATATCGGGGAGAATGAAGTTCATGAGCGACCACAGTTCCGCCAGATTATTCTGATCGAATGGTTCAATTTAATCCCAGTTGCATTAGTGGTGCACTCACGTGTAGAGGAGTTCCTGTAAGAATCATTCGTCCTGCACTTGGGTATTTCTTGATCTCTCGCATGAGAGCGCAGTCTAAGTTCTTCAATCGGTGACCCTCATCCACGACGATGTAACCCCAGTTATATTTTGCCAAGTGCACACGATCTTTGATAATCATCTCGTATGTCGTCAAAACGATAGGAAAAGATGCACCAGGATCCTCCTCGTCATCATCTGATTTTTGTGCTGTTTCATTTTCCGAGTCGTCGATAACAATGGGATCGGCGGCTACACCCTTGCGTCCTTTAGAATCCCGAATAGACGAAGTACCGGCCTTCGATTTGGCTTTACCCTTGGATTGCGATTTTGTGGTCTTTGGCTTCTTGGCAGAAGTTCGAACATGGGGAGGAGCCATAACCGTTCGACGTAGCTCGGCGCGTTCTGCTGGAGTTCCATGGTATATGCAAACCGGTATCTGGCTCCGAGTCAGCTGGAGAAGCGGAAGGTGGAGAAACAAAAACGCACAGACGGCGCAAATTTCTGGTATTCATCATACCAGTTATGAAGCACACTGAGAGGACAAACAATTAGGAAGGGCCGAGTGTTGTGACATTCGCGAAGATATGCACTGAAGGCAATTGTCTGTAGAGTCTGCTTGGTTGTTAGCGTAATTATTTACGCCCGAGCCCGAAAGACGCGCTTGCCTTGCCCAGTCCCATTTCATCCGCTGGACGAGCAGAAAGCGTAAGGGAAAACGTCGGAGTCTGACAACTTGATTCACCCACCAAGAATACCGCTGATGCCGTTCTGGTCCAAAGAAACCATCCACTGGAGACCCTCAAGCTGGTATTTCTTCAGCTTAGCACCAGTCACAAGGGCCGGTTGCTCGAAAACTGGGTGGTCCTCTGCGTCGGCTTCGACGGGGATAGATTCTCCATTTTCACCCTTGAGACGCTTCGCTTGGGCGTCCTGGTTGTCTTCATGGTGTACGCGACCTCTCTTCTTCCCTTTCCGAACGTTGTCTGCTTTCGCCTTCTTGGCTTGTTGAGCTGCTAGTAGTTTCTTCCTATCTTCCTCCATTCGTTCATGGAGAATGCTCGTATAGACTGCTGACTTCTCGAGAACAAATTTTAGCCTTGCTAAGCGGCGAGAAGTTTCCTAACCATCGTTCAACAAGGAGTACACAGAACAGAGGTATCCATTACCTCATCTACTATGGGTTGCGCTTCCTGTTCTGCTGCGATGTCTGGTTCATTTTCAACAGTATCATCATCCATATGACCCTGATGACGCGTTAATGAGATACGGGTTGAGGTGATGCACGGACGAAACACACATTGGGGTTAAATATATCACTACTCGCACAAGATGAAGGGTGGCGAGGAGGCGACGAAGCTGAAGTACTGAGGGGAACAGAGGAGAAGCGTGATATTGGTGAAGGAGATAGCGTGGACGCTTGTGAGCTCATCGTCAGTTGCGACGGCAAGGGTTGTGCAAGAGGAATACCTGAGACACGCCGAACGCGATTCATGACCCTTAATGGAGAAAATCGCCATCTGGCCTCCCCTGAACTCTTCTCACGTGACCACACTCCGCAAAAGCGCCACAAGTCCACAGTCTGGGCGCTACCTGCGCCCACATAGGAACGGAGTAGGACCTCTTCACTAACCCGGTAAAGTGGCAAACTCACCTTCCTATGCAACACAGGGTGGATTCCAGGCCCTATCGGGAAATCTTTTGTTTCAGAGGTTTTCCGGGCTTAGTTCAGGCGTATCTCGTGCACCGATCTGCCTGTTTCAGCTCCTCGAACACCATCAGCGGTCTCCTTGGCAAGCCCTATTGAGCCGGCCGCCACTGGAATGCATAGCCACAAGCCTTTCTTAAAGCCTGCTTCAGCGCTTCTGTAACCTCGAGCTGGTCTCCTTTTGTTGATCCTACTATGCAACCGTCTTTGCGGCTGGCCGCTTTCGTCGCGACTCTTTATGGGTGCAATGTCTTGGGATTGCCCACACGCAGGTGGGCATCAATATCATCAGTTAAGACTGTGCGATCGATGATGCTCAATATCGCTCCAGGGCGAATGTCTGCAATGGACATGCAGAATTATGTGAAAGGTCGTACGGAAATACCACTTTCCTAGCTTCACACGACTCTTTTGCGTATAGTGGCAACCCTTTAACCCGTAAGTCATCTTGAAGACACATGCGTCACATGTCTTACCCGTTGTCCTTTCAGTCGCCAGGACCCAGGAGATCGATATTCCTGGTCAGCTCAAGCTCGGGGTTCGAATGTTACAGGCCCAAGGGCGATTGTAAGTCTAGCATACTTCATACCTCCTTTCCTACCTACATTCTTTCCAAGGAACAACAATGTCCTTCACTTCTGTCACACCTGTACGTCGTTTCTCTCCCAACTCTGCCCCTCCACTTATTCCACCTCAGCGTGCACTTTATTCGACGGAGGTCCTGTCGAAAAGTACCTCAGAACCGTGAAGGAGTTTTTAGACAAAAATCCGGATGAGGTGTTGACGTTTGTCTTCACGAATCCTGATAATGTCTCGGTAGAGGAGCACTGGAAGCCTGCCTTCGATAAATCAGGTATGTCACCATAGGTCCACAAGTAATTTTTGACACTGACAAAATTAAAGGGATGACCCCGCTTCTTTATGTTCCTCCGTCCTTCCCCCTCAAGCGGGATGAATGGCCTAGCCTAAGGGAGATGATCCAGTCTGGAAAACGCGTAGTCGCGTTCCTGGATAAAGGTGCCAACGGAACAGACTCGAATCAACCCCTCATCGATTTCATTCTACCCCAATTCAAGATAGTATGTTTTCGTGATCTCTCCCTACCCTCTCACACTAATAACTACCATTAGCTCTGGGAGGACCCCTTTAGCTCTACGAATGGCAGCTTCCCTTGTAAAGTCGATCGAACGGAACCGCCACTTGAGCCGGCAGACCAGTTACATATGATCAACCATAACCTCAACGTCAAAGTTCTGCCTGTTGGGCCGGCAGTTCTCGTGAGCGACCGATTGAACGCCCCCAAAACCAATGGAATGAATTCGTGCGTAGTCAATTCACTGTCCCCCCACTCTGAGGATTATCAACTTACTAATAACCTTCTTGTCCGGCAGCATCCTCGCCCACGCTAATGGTTGCACTCCCTTTGCCGACGGTCGCGCCCCGAATTTTGTGCTCTTGGACTACGTTAACGTAGGCCAAGGCATGGAAGCAGTAAATAGATTGAACGGCCTTTGAGCCCTTGCAAAGCTCGGATACCGAATACTGTAACGTGTACATACCTCTAGACTGCCATCATTAATCCACCCATCTACCCCCCTCTCACAGCCTCTTACCCCTTGATGATAAATCGGAAGAACAAATTGCGGCTAATACAGTAATGTGCAACGTAAGTTCCCAGTGACCCGCTGAGCAACCGGCGTAACGGTCCTACTTTTCCTTCCTCCCCGTTTAAAACATCTCGCCAAGCACGACTTCAGTATCTTGTTATTCTCTTGCATATTTTAAATTGGGACCTTACAGGCATCTAGATGGCTCTCAAACGTCCAAGACAAGATGCTCGAGCTAAAACTCGCGGCCCCAGGGATTCCTTGCCCTGGGGTCCCGTAATCGCTATCGCGACCTTTACTCGCGTTGGCGATGCTGGGCGATCTCGCCGCCATTTTCAGGGTTCCAGTCAGGGTTCCAAGTTCTTGACCGATTACCTGGTTTCGGCGAAGGCCTGCCAAGGCTCAGATGTCAGATCACGCTGCCCCGTACCCCAAGAAAAGGCCCAGCATTAGGATGGGAAGGCTTTTGTCTCCAAACCACCCAGTGCGCCGACACGAAACACTGCAGCGAGCAAGCAATATTGTTTTTTGAGTTTGCCTTCTTGGCCACGCTCAGACAACTAGAGTGACACCCCCGCGATGTTTTGGTTCCGATCATCGCCCCCAAGGAACAAGCCTGAATTAGGTATATGGGATTAACGAGAAAGGGAAGCATCGTCACGGCTAACCATATATAACATCAGATCAAGGCGCTTTGGGAATAGCATTCTCTCACTCTGCCGCCCCCCTTCACTTAGAGACGCATCGCCGCTCGGTAAAATGGGCCCGAATCCTAGCAGCCCCTTGTTCACGACCAGCACCCTACCTTTCTACCGCTCCGCCCGTCATGCCCAAGAGCCCCTACTCTCCTAGACTGTCGACGAGACGACTTACCGTGGAAAGGTACATGCACTTGGGACTCTCATTCTCATTGATTACCTATGGTGGGTTGTCACCTCCTGTCATACAAACCTAACGAGACACCGTTGCCACAGGTGTTGCGTCGCTCTTACTTTTTCGCACCGCTTATATTCTCTTGTGCCGCCGCAAATCGCAACACCAGGGAAGGACTGCACTCGCGCTCCTCATCTACCTTGGCGTCACATTTTCCCTTCTGACGGTGTACACGGCCTGCAATATCTTGATCAAAACAAAGGCTTTGATAGACTTTCGAGAGTATCCGGGCGGACCGTCGGCGTATTTAGAGGCTACAGATTCTGATCCGGCCCCAGTGGCTACGGTTATTTCTGCAATCTTTGTGAATTATCTCACAGAGGGACTACTGGTATGTTCACTAATCCACTGTTGTTGACACTCGTTGGGGCACTTACGTTATATCCAGCTATACCGCTGCTACATCATCATCAGAGACCAAATCTGGCTCCTATGTCTACCAGCCCTCCCATTCTTCGGGACTATAGGTGAGATACTGCGTTTCGGAGGGTGGCAGCTGACTAAATAATCGGAGCGTCTCGAAGCTCTCGGCCTTGCCTTCATTTACAGAATATCAAGACCACTGCGTACAGTCTGGAATAGCATAGACATTGGCCTATCATACTTCATTCTATCAGCGGTGTCTAACGTGGTCGCCACCGCCTTGATCGCGGCTCGACTTCTACTTCACCGTCGACGTATAGACAAGATCGCGCACGACTATGGGAACGTCTATCTCACTGCAAGTGCTGTGTTTATTGAGAGCTGTGCTCTGAATGCCGTCTTCTCTATCATCTTCCTGGTACCATATGGAGTGGGGAGCCCTTCCTCACACCTGTTCTTGGCTGTGTGGATACAGACCCGGGTAAATATGGCCATTTCTAATTATTCGCGCTTTCCCAATGACCTTCCTGCCATGCCGTTTCAGTTTATTGCATCATGCCTTATAATTTATCGAATGGCGAAGAAGCGAGCCTGGACGAGAAGGCTGGCTGAACAGTTTTCAACGCGGTCGCTCAATCAACTCCCAATTGTCAACGTGGATACTGTTATTACGTCGCGATAAAGATACGTTTAAATCATTTAGGATTGATTTTAGCGATGGGTGGTACATCGGTGATGATCAGGAATACGAGACTGCGCTATCCATGAGACTACAAGATGTCGGAGGATGAATTAGAGCAGGAAGCACAGCATAAGGCACAGGATGGATCACGGATGACCGTAGCGGAGAGTTGAGTGGGCTGCTCGTCATGTGTGAGGTTGCAGACTTGTCAGGAGGCTTCTCATTAAACAGGCTGATTAACCGCACGACGCTTGGGACATAGCTTGCATCAGTATTGTTCCCATTGTAGAAGTTCTCTTATAGTAGGTGTATGCAGTGTAAACAGGCAGTGAGCCGAATGATTGGTGCTATGGTAATGGGACTCGCACGTCCTGTCAAGCAAAGTTCGGTAAAGGTAAATGTTGTCTCCATTCGCCTTGGGTAAGTATGCCATATAACCTATTTAACGTACTTTGGGGTCCTAGGTTGTGAGCGTACACCCCCCCTCCCCCTCGAATCCCTTCATTGTCGCATCTCCAATGCTTCCCATTGTCCCTCAGTCCTTTGGCGATATAGTCGCTGCTGCCGAACTGGCCTTCAAAATCTACAAAGCTCTCAGTGACAGCGCAGGATCATCGTATCAGTATCGGTGCTTAATAGAAGAGCTGAGTGCATTTCGTAGCGCCCTTCAATCTGCTGATGCTGCAATCCGTGAAACTCCTCTGAGTGGAAAGATGGTCGCAGCTATTGAAACCGAAGCACGCCTGTGTCGCGAATTGTTGCAGAAGTTCTGGGACCGTATCAGCCCATATAAGGGTCGTCTTGATAGAGGTGGACTACGAGGCTTTCTCAGCAAGCTTCGATGGCACTTCATCATGTCCGATGAGGTTGCGGGCTTCCGGTCCCACCTTGCTGCTCATCAACGAACAATCACGATATTCTTGGCATCACTGGAACTGTAGGTCTCGATTGTATTGTATCAATTTTGCTAATCCCATGTTTCGTGCATTTTGCACCTACAGACGTGCAAATGCTCGCTATGCAGACGAGCATCGGCAGGCTTTTACGACTTTGACGGTAGCATTGAATGAGCTATGCACAGTAAAGCGAGTACAAGGGCAGCTGGCTCCATTTATTGGATACGACAGCGGAAATGCGGTAGCACTAGAGGATGCATTTGGGAGGACAATGCAGTTGCCATTAGAGCTCTGCTTCTCACCTGACGTGCGTGTTGATGTAGGAACCCATTCACATACTGAAGCATAAGAGCAGGAGCTTCATCAAACATTGATGCGCTGCTTCGAGGGGACAATTGGAGAGCAGTATGTCAAACGGCGCAACTATCGCATTACCACTGCAGATGGTAGGCTGACAGTCGGACCTGGGGAATGGAGCTTTGTCGTGGAAACAGGAAGGAGGCTCGTGATGAGTATGGTTGTAACGAAGATGGCAGTGGATGAAGCAGATGTTATACGTCAAAAAAATGCCTGTCCTCGATGTTGCGAAACAAATGTTGGTGTGATGAAGGATAGAGGTTGGTTAGAGTGGTATGTCACATTAGACACTCTTCATACCAAGCACTCATTGGCACATGTATGGACAGCCGGCATTGCAAACGGCGTTTTAGGCCAGGGAATTACGTGATGAGCACAGCTGGATCACTAGGTGAGGATGAGAATATTGCTGACTTCCGCAACATGATGATTGTTGTAGAATTGGTAGGTTCATACTCATGCAATAATTGATTCTCCTTATTTACTCTCCTTTCCCCTGTCCAGGAGGTATGTGGAGTTGTCCATTGAGTGCACACACTGCCTTTCTCACAACCAGTTTCCTTTCCCCTGTCCAGCCAGTATGTGAAGTTGTTGATTGACTGCACATGTTGCCCTTCTCACACCTAGTTTCCCTTTCTCCTGTCCAGTGGGTATGTAAAGTTGGCCATTGAGTACACACACTGCCTTTCTCACATCCAATTGCCCCTTCCCTTGTCCAGTGGGTATGTGAAGCTGTCTATTGATGCATACACTGCCTTCCTTACACCCAGTTTCCTTTTCCCTTGTCTAGGAGGTGTGTGAAGTTGTTCATTGAGTGCACACACTGCCTTTCTCACATCCAGTTTCCCCTTCCCTTGTCTAGTTGGTATGTGAAGTTATCTATTGAGTGCACACTGCCTTTCTCATACCTAGTTCCTTTTTCCTGTCCAGTCAGTATGTGAAGTTTTCTATTGAGTACACATATTGCCTTTCTCACACCTAGCTTCTTTCTCCTGTCCAGCCAGTATGTGAAGTTGTCTATTGAGTGCACACACTGCCTTTCTCACACCTAGTTTCCTTTTCCCTTGTCTAGGAGGTATGTGGAGTTGTCTATTGAGTGCACACACTGCCTTTTTTACATCCAGTTTCTTTTCTCCTGTCCAGCCAGTATGTGGAGTTTACCATTGAGTGCATGCATTGTCTTTCTCACACCTAGTTTCTGTTTTCTCCCATCCAGTCAGTATGTGAAGTTGTTTATTGAGTACATGCACTGCCTTTTTCATACCTAGTTTCTTTTTCCCCTGCTCAGGAGGTATGTGAAGTTGCCTATTGAGTGCATATGCTGCCTTTCCCACACCTAGTTTCCTTTTCCCTGTCCAGGAGGTTTGTGAAGTTGTCTATTGAGATTAAACACTGCCTTTCTCAGATCTAATTTCCTTTTCTTCTGTCCAGTGGGTATGTGAAGTTGACCATTGAGTATATACACTATCTGTCTAACATCAGTTTCCTTTCTCTTGTCCAGTGGGTATGTGAAGTTGTCTATTGAGTGCATACACTGCCTTTCTCATACCTAGTTTCTTTTTTCCCTGTCCAGCCAGTATGTGAAATTGTCTATTGAGTGCACACTGCTCTTCTCACATCCAATCTTCTTTTTCTCTCTTTGTAAGGTATGTTATTTACTTATACATTTATATCTGATTCTTACACTATTGCTGATAACTAATACTTAATGCACAGGTTGAAGAATCTGATAGATGTTAGTAATTCTAAAAATCCATGTTTTCTTGCTAGTAACACTCTACAGTTCAGGAAATTGATTCTAAAGATGACTAATGATTTAAATTTTATATCATTGTATGTCTTACAGCAGGTTATTTATGTATAGACTGTGAATTATACTGTGAAAAGAGCAGAATAGTTATACAAGCATGGTGTCATAGTTTAGAATTTTTGTGGGCATTCATCTAGTTTTCTCAATATTTACTTATGAATCTCATTCATCCTTGAATTCATAGTACAGAATATGTTTGCAACTATTACTCTTAGGCTATTTCTTGTGGATACCATTGTCCAAAATTTGTCTTGCTCATTCTTGTAGATGAAGCCTATGAAACAAAAACCATCTACATTTTCTCTAGGAACCTCTCTGTCTGACTTCTCATGTGTGCCATTATGTCCAGAATCAGCTCTTACTCACAACCTTCATCCTCTGTTGTGGAAATCAAATGACAACTGGCTATGAAATCACCATCCATCCTCCTCCTATTATTTGACATCTACTGATTTCATTTCTGGGACTGCTAGCATGCACTTATTTGTATTAGCTAGTCTAGTGCACTAAACCTAGAACTTAGCTTTACAATCACTTGTACATAGTGTGAGAATAGGAGTCTTGTCTCCTCTATCTTCTTGCCATGTGAGAGCTCTACCTGCCTCAACAGGATAACTGGTGTAACAGCTACATTGCTGGAGAGGCTTGCAACCTTACAAGTTGTATCCCTCCTGGTGACAGTCCCTGTTGAGGAATTAATCAGCATTATGCTTACACATATACTTGCCATTGGCAGAACATGCTGAATCCTTGACATATATGCTCTGCATTGACAGAGCAAATATATTTTTGGAATCCCACATAGCTTTGTGCTATGATATGTTTCTATTATTAGATATACAACACTTGTGTAGACATATGGCTTGTGGTAGTATTACTCATATCCTCATGGATTATGACTTGTAGAAACATTCTATGCTTCTAATGACTCCTGTAACATATGGTAGAGTCATGTTTTTTCTATTATTGGACTTTACATGCATCTCATTCATGTTATACATGCATATGTCTTATGTTTCTTACTCATACATGTACTATACCCTATGCCCAGTGTAGTTACTCTCTACAGTATTTAAACCTCTCTGTAGTAGTGTACTTTCTTCACTGGAGTTTCATATTCCTCATCTCTACTTGACTACTAAGCTCTCTCCAACATTCCCATCTATCATCAACTTGGTTTAACTTTCTCTGGTCGTCCTCAAGACTCACCATTCCCACATCTATCAAACACCATACCAGTTCATCTAGTCTTGGATTGTGAGTAACTAGTTTACTCTCCACTGATGCTATGCTAGTGTAGCAGCAACCTTCATTCCCTTCCTCATCAGTCCCTGCAAGATCCAGACAGCCTCTAGTCCTTAGTGGACAGATGGGCACTTGAATAATTGTGTTTAATTGTCTTGGATAGTGTCTTAGGACAGTATCTCTCCACAGTGGCATGATGTCCATACTGCGCCTGAGTAACAGAATTGTAAGGCTAAAATTCTGCTCCCTGCATCCTCTTTCTCTTATCTGTCCTCATACCTACAAGTTGACTCAAGTCTCCTGCAAGATAACTTCAGTGGAGCACCTCTGACCTTTCATCTGGACCATCACCCAAAATGTCTTGCCCACCCCCACTTTTGACTAGGCATACCCCCTCTAATCCATATCCTAAATCTCCTCCCCCTTCATACTGACCTTCTCTGATGCTCACTTTCACAACCTTCAACAACTCCTCCAAGGAGCCCACTTAGAGAGCAACTTTTGATGAAGACTTGTCAACTACACCTGCAGTACTGAGAATGTAATCCATATCAACAGGAAATCCTATACCAAATGAGAACTTCTTGGAGTCTACTACACTCTTTGTTGTTCAGAAGAAAACAAACACAAACTTGGAAGGTGGAGACAGTTCAACTTTTCATTACCTTGGCTCTGTTGATTCCCAGATGACAGGGTGTGTTGTTGGGTAGTTAGTGTGCCTATGAAGCTGGGGTTTGCCTTTTGGGGGCAGTGGGCGTTAGGAGATGCTAGGAGATTAGGAGAGGATGTGGAGCAGTAGATAGGGGTTATGTTGGTGGTGGTTAAATGTTGGGCTTCTAGATCAGATTCAAAAGGGTTGAAGGTGGTTTTGAATTTGGTGGCATTAATGAATAGGTCCACAATATCTCTGTTCCTCCGAAATTCAATATGAGAGTCCATCTCAAACATATGCCTAAAACCTGCACTTCTCAACTGACAAGGGACCTTTGTTATCGGCTGGACAAAGGTGGCAAACTACAACCATGACCAGCAACACAGGTAGATCCTCTTCCAGGAGCTCCAGTGGTGGAATTCACAACTAAGCAATATACCATCAACTGTCCATTCCAAAATTAGAAAGAAAGAGTAAACTCACAAGACTTGCAAAGAGGAGTACGATCATCTAGCCCGAGATGTAAAATGGAAAAAGTGATTGCTGAGAAGAATCAGACTTGGCGACATCTACACTGGTCGTGCCAGATGTTGGGATAAGATAAATAGTGGTTGTTGTAAGAATTCTCCTGCTTTGAGGGCATGAAGGTTCAGGGTTTGTTGGGCATGTCTCGGAGGAGTGTGTTGGTGTGAAGGACGGAGGTAAAGAGGTGTTGGTTATGGATTGTAATGAGGGATGGGTTGCATTTGATGCTGCTCAACATTTCTGATTGCTCTCAGGATGAATTTGGGAGCGCAGAGGTGTTCTGTATGTCGTCATATTTTGACGCTCTATAGACAATTCATCTATTGAACATGGTCCTTGATCAGTACCAAGTGCAGGACTTGCACAAGGTCAGCTTCATCGTGGCCCTCATGTTGATGCACACCTAGGTTCAAACATGTTCAATGCATGGCCTCCCTCCATGAGTCCGCGAAATGGCATTTATTCGTTGTGACTTCATCAGGAAGTTCAAGGCCCACAACAGTGCTCATAGAATGCCAATTCAACATTGTGTAGTCAGACGTATCGATGTGAGAACACTTGTATGTGCGATGCTGCTTAGACTGGCTTTTTTATTTCGTCATGAGAAGGATTTTTTCGTGCATTTTTGATATGCTGAGAATGTCAAGTTGGTATGTTTGCAGCACCATCATGAGCCGTGATGGGTATCAATACGTCCATTAAGCTAAGGTGTCTCATGGCATGTTTCTCGTACACGTCCCCAACGACATACATCGTGTTCCCATGGTTAAACCTGTCAGTCCGACAGACGGAACATGGGTGGACCGTGACGGACTTTGCATGGACTTTTTGTGAATGAATTTGGAATGAGCAGAGGTGAGTGGAAGAGCAGAAGGAGTCGACTCAGCTGTGTGGTGCCACATCCCTGAGAGTGATGCAGCAGACCTCCTTGTCATGCTGTTTCAGTTTATTGCATCTTGTCTTATAATCTATTGAATGGTGAAGAAGTGAGCCTGGACGAGAAGACTGGCTGAACAGTTTTCAACGCGGTCGCTCAATCAACTCCCAACTGTCAACATGGACACTGTTATTACCTCGTGATAAAGACACGTTTAAATCATTTGGATCTGTAATCAATGAATGGACTTTTGTTTTGCATGGGATTAGACATAGCTCTTTGGGAGAGAATATATGTATAAGCACTAATTTGGCCCGGCACGGAGCAGGGAAAATAACTTAACAATACAATTGAGGTACAGTGCTATTGGTAGCCAATGCCCCAGATGGTCCATAATCGTGGACGAACACCTGTATTTCATTTTCCACTTGATGGAACCTTCGAAGAGGTTAGGTGACATATCTACCTATTTGTATATGGCACGCGTGCTTCCTTCAAGAAAATCTGGGTGGACGAGGAGGGCAGGTGCCAGCAGGCACCTTCGCGACAGAATAGCTAGCCAGAACATCATTGCCAGTCCATATGGAGTGCATGGGCGGCTCACATGTGCTCGAATTTGTTCTCAGTTCGTATCTGTCCCCAGTTCTCCTAACCATTGAAACTTCGCTTCATGCTTCTGCCTGTCACACCCTCTTGCTCTCGCCGGCACCTCAATTAATGTTCTCTAGCACCTTCTGAATTCTTCTCCACCATCCTGAACCCGCCTGCATCCATCCTGCATCAACAACCCGACATGGGGGGGGGCACTGGAAGCAAGCCCTCAAGACTTTATGTGGGTATCACTTCAACTTTCCAAGTCTTGTGGCATATGCAGTGGGAAAGTTTACCTGAACCTTATACTCCTGTGCCAGCCGATGAATATTACCTCTTTCCTTCGTCCAAAGACTCGAGTCTAGGGAACTGACAGAACAACCTAATCATAGAAAGACATAGAAGGTACATAGGTGGCTGAAGTACGTAGTCCATAGAGGGGAATAAAACATGAATTGACATTGGGGCGAAGTTCTGGATCGCCTACATTTACTCCAAATTTTGCAGTTGTTAATATCAGCCTAACGAGTGTTTGCTGCACCCCCCGCCTAAACAAACAATCAGCATATGCCACTACTGAGACCAAAAAACGACTTGCCGCCTTCCTCATAATCAGAGCATACAAAAATATACTAAGAATTGAGCAGCTAACACATATCGTTGCCAAGGCTGCAAAAGCCAAGCACAAGGCAGAACTCCTGGACTTGCCGTTCAGATACCTGTTCCTCTCTGAATGCCTAGCCACTGCCATCCCCGCACGAGGCAAACCCAGAAGAGCGTATATGCGACCTTCCTCTAGTAGATGTCTCTCCCTTTCTGCTTCAAATTCCGACTGTTTCTTCATGCTTCTTTCTCGCCACGCACATCTGAGATGGCCAAGGTCTCCCCTAGCCTGTTTATGTCGGCCCAGGAAGAATGGAGAACCCGCAGCGTCGGAAATGGGCCTTCGGGTCTGTGTGCTGCTCTGGTGCTGCCCAGGACCATGATTAACGAGGGTGGGTGTAGGGGAGATGATGGATGAAGAGGAATCCGTTGATACCTGCGCTTCCGGGTCCGAGTCGAACGTTGACGGCCATAGGTTCGAAGTGACTTTACGCTCATCGTGCTTATTCCGAGTGACCGATTTAGAGGCTGTGGGTGCTGGGCAAGCGGGAAAATCGATTCTGAAATATTCTGGGTCTATGACTGCGGCGTGGACTGCGGCTGTGGGTATACTTGTAGTGTCGCTTGTCATCAATTCTGAGCTGCAGTGGGCTTAATTGTTGTGCGAGGGCGGAGGGCTAGGCGTCGTCTGAGTCTTCGGCCCCACAGGTTTTGTATCATGTAAGTTGGAGTATCATTTTCATTTACAATAAAAGTACTAGTGCAGCATTTACTTCCAGAGCTCAGGCAAACACATGGCAATCTGGCGTTATCTCTCCCCCCGCGTCCCTGGGTACAGACATCGTGTTGGTTACCTCCACGCGTGAGTATTTAGATAATGATTACTCCTGTAGACATGCTGTATTGCCTGCCATAGTACCTCCTGGATACCTTGATATTACATATCTACAAGGAGATGAGGTGGTGCGGCACGCTGTCGGCACTGTTGTTCATAGCGTGCTAACGTCTTTTTGGTCACACATTCAGCGGAGGCCAAAACACCAGGCGGTGAATTGCGTTTGCCGGTGGTGCTTTTTGATGAATCGGTAACCAACCCTTTCTTGTATAACCAACGCATGTCGCCGGTGCCGCTAGGCATAAGGCTAACTTACATCAACAAATGATATCTAGGCGATGGGCCTCGACTTCGAGTGGGGGGTATCGCAAAAAGCAGACGGTCCGGAGAACTTTTGTTATATTCATATATCAACGAGAAGCCCCAGGAGAAACGCAATCTTCCTCTAATTAATTAGAGACTGGTTAATAGTTATCTTGGCCGAGCGAGAAGAATATCGGTCAACGGTCTCCTGTGACCGATGCTCGCACTGGCGCCTCGATGTCCCAATTGCTAGATGCCAAGTATGACTCACACTGCCGGCCATGCGAATTTTAGTGGCTGAACTCTGCATCGGCTCCATATGAACGACGGACAAATGTTTTCCTTTCGATAACACAGGTCCGTCAAGGCTCTCGATACCTGTCCTCTCTTTTCCCAAAGATGTGCGAAGGGTGGTGAGGCACTTCGTAAGCCGTAAAAGACTGATACACAACTATGAAACTGGTAATAAATTTCCAATAAACATTGCTATGAAGAGACGGTGAAAAAAAAGTAGCCAAATTAAGGCGTCGAGGACAATACAGCTCTTTAGTTCAGTGATATACCTTTCCCTCCAGAATGCAATAGCAGGCCTCCCTCAATCTTACGAGTAGGACGCCGGGGCATAAGACCCTCCTAGGGTCTCAGCCATCAAATGCCTTTACTCGGAGAAAGCTGCGAGACCACGGCTGTCAGTACAGCTTATGAAGTGACAGGGGCTTGATAGACTCTCAGCAGGAAGATAATGTATTATCTATGGCAGCAAATAATATGGATGAAATACAGGGAGAGAACCAGAAATTATACATCGTCATCACCCAGAAAGCAAAGCGCAACAACACACAAGTATACACGGCTCCACTGATAATCGGTTGCAAGTTAATAATGGTTCTATACTGGGATGGACACCCAGTTTTGTGGACTCACGAATCAGAATAATGATCAAGATGTTGACCAAAGCAGTGCCAAGCACTGTACAAATCCATCGGTCAACATCACCAACTGCACAAACCAAACTCAGATTCTTACATATCATAGCCAAACCGCTCTTTTCTTTGGTATGGCTACAGACCCACAGCGCAGAGATGAGCAAAGCAATGAGAACAACGAAAAGCCCCGAAACGGCGAGGTAGCGCGTTTTTTTGCGGTGCCAACCCGTCCGAGTTGTCTTCTGTGGCCCAAGACGCTCGTCCCGTAGTCGATCTTCTTGGCTCTGGAAGAGTTCCATCTCTTCTTGAGCAATGGGTTGCTTTGAGGTGTTGGTCTGCATAGGGTGCAAGGAAAAGGAACTCGTTTCGATGGCATGGGCATATTTAATGACCTGAATCAGGCATGGACTCACAGCCTCTGCGGCTAAAAAAACCCATTCACTGCCCGCACCGCATGATTTCCAGCCGTTTGGCATGAAATGGTGATATTAATCATTGATCTGTATCCCGCTGTCGTCGCGTGTTGTTGGACTTTAAGGAGTCTAAGGAGATGTAGTCCCTTCAGCGGTAGCGTTGCTGGATTTTAGCTGCGCAGAGTTCTCCAAGGTTCTCGATAATCGGCTCGGACATGGCTTGTTTTCGAGTTTCTTATGCAACATAGGTGTTCAGAAAACAGGGGTCTCCCGCCGTACACTTTTCCATGCATGATACCTCTTTCTCCAGCACGAACTCAACACCCTGGTTGCATCTTCACATTTAGATAAATCATGAAAGGTAGATGAACAACCGGGATCGTAGCGGAATCACAAAACCAATCCACACCAGCTAGGCAAACCCAAATCAGCGCCAGGACGACCAAGCACTAGCTACTCCACCTACGAACAATAATGAACCCCAGTCCGACCTACGAAATCCGCTTCCCCTAAACAATAATCCATCGAAACCATATCCCCCTCTTAGAATCGTTCACAGACAAAGGGACTACTCACCGCCTTGACGACATAATACAAAGTACCAAACCTGAGAATCAATAACCATGACTATCGTCAGCACCCTTATAAAACCTAGCCAATTATTTGAACGCGGTCCGTATTGCCTCCTATGTGAATGTCCAGGAAGGTGGGGACGGTTCAACTTTTCGTTATCTTGGCTCTGTCGATCCCGGAACGACAGGACGCATTGGTGGGTAGTTAATGTGCCTGCGGGGCTATGGTTTGCCTTTTTAGGGCAGTGGGTGTGAGGAGGTGCTGGGAGATTAGGAGAGGATGTGGAGCGGTAGATAGGGATTATGTCGGTGGCGATAATTACTAGTAAGTTTTTGGGCTTCTAGATTAGAGTCGAAAGGGTTTATGTAAGGCGGTTTCGGATTTGGTGGCTGTGGCTGTTGGATCGGGATAGATGGGAAGGTCGATTTTGAAGAGACTTTGGTTTGAAGTTGGGGAGTTTGGGTGTCAATTGACGTAGGGGTGAAGGTGGTGTTTGGGTTTTGAGATCTTTGGTTTTGTGTCTTGTTCAGAATCGCGGTGTCGTTTTTGGGGAAAGTGGAACTTGGGTTGTATTAATGAATAGATCTACAATAACTCTTTTCCTCCGGAACTCGATACAAGAGTCCGTCTCAGACATATGCTTAAAACCAACACATCTTAAATAACGAGGGACCGTCGTTAGGACTGGGCAAAGGCGGAAAGCTACAGTCATGACTAGCAACACAAGTAGATCCTCTTCCAAGAGCTCGGTGGTGGAATTCACAACTAAACAATATACCATCAACAATTCATTCCAAAATTAGGAAAGAGGGGTAAACTCACAAAACTCACGGAGAGGTGTACGATCATCACTAAGCCCGAGATATAAAACAGAAAAAGCGATTGTCGAGGAAGAATCGGACTCGACGACACCTACGCTGGTTGCGCCAGGTATCGGGATAAGATGAACGGTGGTTGTTGTAGAATTCTCCTGCTTCGAGAGCGTGAAGGTTCAGGGTTTGGTTGGGCATGTCTCGGAGGAGTGTGTTGGCGTGGAGGATGGAGGTTGGGAGGTGTTGGTTGGCCTTTTGTTTGGGAGGGCGGAAAGACATGGGGTCGATTGTGCTTGTGCATTGACGATGAGGCGGTGAGTTGGGATTTGTGGTTGTGAATTGTAACTAGGGATGGGTTGCGCTTGATGCTGCTTAACATTTCTGATTGCTCTCGGGATGAATTTGGAGGCGCTGAGAGGTTTTATACGTCGTCGTAGTTTGACGCTCTGTGGACAATTCATCCATCGAACACGGTCCTTGATCAATAGCGAGTGCAGGGCTTGCACAAGGTCAGCTCCCTAGTGGCCCTGGCATTCCCGGTCGAATGGTCGATGCACGCCTAGGTTCAAACGTGTTCAACGCACGGCCTCCCTCCACGAGTCTGCGAAATGGCGTTTATTCGTCGTGACTTCATCGGAAAGTTCGAGGCCCACAACAGCGCTCATAGAACGCCAATTCAACATTGCGTAGTCAGACGTGTCGACGTAAGAACACTTGTATGTGCGACGCCACGCCGCTTAGACTGGCTTTTTTATTTCGTCATGAGAAGGATTTTTTCGTGCGTTTTTGATAAGCTTTCTGAGAATGTCAAGTTGGTATGTTTGCAGCACCGTCATGAGCCAGTCCCTGCACAAAGCTGTATGATGGGTATCAATACGTCATTAAGCTAAGGCGTCTCACGGCATCTTTCTCGTACACGTTCCCAACGACGTACGTTGTGTTCCCATGGTTAAACTTGTCAGTCCGACAGACGGAACATGGGTGGACCGTGACGGACTTTGCGTGGACTTTTTGTGGATGAATTTGGAATGAGCAGAGGTGAGAGGAAGAGCGGAAGGAGTCGACTCAGCTGTGCGGGTGCCACATCCCTGAGAGTTGATGCAGCAGACTAAAATACTTGTGTGTGTGATGTGGACGGTGATGAATTGTTGAGGGTTCATCTCGCGTTGTTCCGAGGGTGGATTGGAAGATTTGAGAGCACAGGAATGGAGAGAGTCGGCTGCGGGACACGGACCTGGTAACCGGAAGAGGAAGGGAAGATTGAGCATGTGGCGTGGAGCTGCATATTGCAAGCGTGGGAACCAGCTGTACACTAGCCTCTCTTTGCTTCGAGGCCAGGCTGTTGAGAAAGCCAATGTATCCGTCGCCAGCCATGGCGCATCTCTCAGACCCCCGTCTCGCTTTTCTCCACGACGGCGACCCCTTTCTTCGCCATCTCGTCCTCCTCCTCTCTGTCTACGAGCTCGGCACAAAATCTGCCCCAGCTCCAGTATGGCACGGCCCACGCAACTGGCAGACAGACGCCATCATCCGGGCCATCGTTGCCCTCGGCAGACGTCTCTGGACGGCTGAGGAGCAGGTCCGCAGGTGCAGGCGCGACCATTCCAAGTACGATCCCGATGCCAACGTCTCCTTCCCCGCCGCTGTCCCTCCCCTCGATGCAGAATTCCCATCCAGGCTGGGCTACTTTCCCTCCATCGACAAGATGGACACCTATCTCTCGATGAACTCCGATCGTTCCTCCTCCACCACCGAAAACCCCAAATCCAAAGACATCCACCCTTCCTCCATCAACAACATCAACGAGCTCTTCGTGGTCGATCACACTTTTACACCCCTCGGCGCAGCAAGAGAGAGCCCAAAGACCACACGAAATGGCACCTCATCCTCAACCAAACCCTCCGCAGCCAATTCCACCACCACGTCCACATCCCACTCCTCCACGTCCACAGCAAAACCATCTGCCTCCAAACCCCCCAAAGACCGTCACACCCCTACAAACTCACGTCCCTCCCTCTCCCTCGGCACCCTCCCCAACTCTCTCGACACAACCCAACTCTACGCCAGTCTCTCTGCGCTCCAACCAACAGCCATGGCCCATGCCCAAGCCGTCGCAAGCAACAACAACTCCAACGGCTCAACATCCGCACCTCCCACCGCCCACCCCGTCTGCCCAACCTGTGGCAAAACCATCTCAGACCCAATGGTCCTACCCCTCTACGCCGGATATGGCTTGATCAACCCCATCAGCTACCTCAACGGTACCTCTGTCATGGGCGCCGCTGGCGGTGCTCCTGGACTCGGTAACGGCTCTGGTGTGGGTGGTGCCGGCGTTGGACTCAATGGGGACGCAACGGGTGGAGGAGGATGTGAAGGTGATTCTTCCGGAATCAATTCAAATGGATCTTCACCAATGATTGTACCTTCTATGGGTCCCCTTGCACATGCCGCCTTTGAATCAGGGATGTCCGCTGTGGAAGAGTTGAAGCTTCTCAAGGCTCAGGTCCAGGATGTCGCTAGGGTTTGTAACGCGGTCGCTAGGGGTGATTTGAGCCAGAAGATTACTGTCCCCGTGCAAGGTGTTGTCATGGTTCAGTTGAAGGATGTTATTAATACGATGGTGGACAAGCTTGGGCAGTTTGCGAAGGAGGTCACTAGGGTGAGTCAGGAGGTGGGGACGGAGGGCAAGTTGGGTGGACAGGCGTTGGTTTTGGATGTGGAGGGGACTTGGAGGGAGTTGACGGGTGTTGTCAACAAGTTGGCTGCGAATTTGACGTCTCAGGCGAGTTTTCATGCTTTTTTTTTTCTCTTCCTTCGTGTGCTCATAGTAAATACAGGTGCGTTCGATAGCCAAAGTCACGAAAGCAGTCGCACTAGGCGATCTCTCGAAACAAATCGAAGTGGACGCACGAGGTGAGATACTAGATCTCAAGAACACCGTAAACGGAATGGTCGTCAGGTGTGTGTTCTCTCACCCCCACCCATATATATCCCCCTTCATTCCCAATGGTCATTCTGCGTCTTCCCTTTTATTCATATGTTACATGATATATGACTTGCGATTAGCCGATATGGCATTTTGGGGTTATGACGATGAATTGATGGATTGCTGACTCTCGACCCGCCTTCTTTTTCATGTAGACTACGAGCGCTGGCGGCTGAAGTCACGAGGGTCACGCTTGAAGTTGGGTCTCAAGGAAAGTTGGGTGGTCAGGCGCATGTTCCGGATGTGGAGGGTGTTTGGTTCGAGTTGGTTCGCAATGTATGTTTCCCTCCCTTTTTTTCTGCTTATCGTTGTTTACTGATGGGATGCATTAGGTGAACAGGATGTGCTCGAGCTTGACGGACCAAGTGCGGTCGATAGCCGTTGTGACGACTGCTGTCGCTAGGGGTGATTTGACACAGAAAATTGAGATTCAGGTCGAGGGTGAGATGTCTACCTTGAAGAGTGCGTGTTTTGCTTCTCTAGTTGTTGGTATCATTGTTGATGGTGAGTTTTGTAGGTACTGTGAACAGTATGGTGGACCAGTTGTCCGCGTTTGCGTCTGAAGTGACACGCGTGGCGCTCGAGGTCGGAACGCAGGGTATATTGGGTGGACAGGCGAGGGTTGAAGGTGTACAAGGTACCTGGGCTGATTTGACCAGGAACGTCAACGTACGTAAATCCCTTCCTTCCCATCTTTCGTGTAACCAACATACGTATCCTGACAGAAAATGGCATCCAACCTTACGGATCAAGTCCGCTCCATCTCCGAAGTGACCAAGGCCGTCGCGTTGGGTGACCTCAGTAAACAAGTCAATGTGGACGTGCAGGGTGAGATGTTGGATCTCAAGTTGACTGTGAATAGTATGGTTGCGCAGTTGAGCACGCTTGCGAATGAGGTGACTAGGGTCAGTTTGGAGGTCGGGACGGAGGGTATACTTGGTGGACAGGCTTTCGTCCCTGATGTGCAGGGAATGTGGAAGGTGCGTAACCAACTTTGTTTCTACTGCCCCTATCGGCAATTGACATGGCAAATCACAGGTTCTTACAGACAACGTCAACCTGATGGCGATGAACCTGACCAACCAAGTCCGTTCCATCGCCCAAGTGACGAAAGCAGTCGCGGGTGGTGATCTAACGAAGAAGATTGATGTGGATGTGCGTGGAGAGATTCTCGAGCTCAAGGAGACGGTGAATGGGATGACGGAGAGTTTGAGTGTGTTTGCGGATGAGGTGACGAGGGTGGCGAGGGAGGTCGGGACGGAGGGTAGGTTGGGTGGTCAGGCGAGGGTTACGGGTGTTGGCGGGACTTGGAAGGATTTGACGGATAATGTCAATGTGATGGCGAATAATTTGACGCTGCAGGTTCGGACGATTGCTGTTGCGACGGTGAGTTCTTTCTTTGTCTTGTTTCTCTTGCTGGTTTTGACGATGGGTTGATGTAGACGGCTGTGGCGAGGGGTGATTTGACGCAGAAGATTCGGGGGGTGTCGGTGTCTGGAGAGATGTTGAACCTTGTCAATACGATCAATGATATGATTGATCAGTTGGCTATTTTCGCTGCGGAGGTGAAGAAGGTCGCGAGAGAGGTCGGGACGGAGGGGAAGCTTGGTGTGCAGGCTGAAGTGGGCAATGTTCAAGGGATCTGGCAAGAGATTACGTATGTACTTTCTTCTTCCTCTCTGATTCCTTTTACTCATCCGCTATTCTTTTTTAGGTTGAGTGTCAACACGATGGCGGGTAATTTGACGACGCAAGTGCGAGGTTTCGCACAAATTTCTGCAGCGGCTATGGATGGTGACTTCACGCGGTTCATCACTGTCGAGGCGTCAGGTGAAATGGACTCGTTGAAGACCCAGATCAACCAGATGGTGTTTAACTTGAGGGATTCGATTCAGAAGAATACGGCCGCGAGGGAGGCGGCCGAGTTGGCGAATAGGAGTAAGTCGGAGTTTTTGGCGAATATGTCTCATGAGATTCGGTGAGTGGTGGTTGGTTTTTCTTTTTTTGGAATAACGGAATCAACTGAGATCTTCGTTGTAGGACCCCGATGAATGGTATTATTGGAATGACCGAGTTGACGCTGGATAGTGATTTGAATCGATCGCAGAGGGAGAGTTTGTTGCTGGTGCATAGTCTTGCGAGGAGTCTCCTGTTGATTATTGATGATATTTTGGATATCTCCAAGAGTGAGTGGGTTTTGGTTTTTTTATTTTTGGATGTGTGCTGACTGTTGGGGGCAGTCGAGGCTGGTAGGATGACGATGGAAGCCGTCACATACTCCCTCCGCCAGACTGTCTTTGGAATCCTCAAAACACTCGTCGTCCGCGCGTCACAGAACAACCTCGACCTCACATATGAGATTGAGGCTGATATCCCGGACCAGCTTATTGGTGATTCGTTGCGTTTACGTCAGGTTATTACGAACCTTGTGGGCAATGCGATCAAGTTTACGCCGAGCAAGGTGACGAGGAAGGGACATGTGGCGTTGAGTTGTCGATTGTTGAGTTTGGATGACCAGATGGTGACCGTTGAGTTTGCGGTGATGGATACGGGTATTGGGATTGCGAAGGACAAGTTGACGATGATCTTTGATACGTTCTGTCAGGCTGATGGATCGACAACGAGGGTATGTGTGCTACGATGCGTCTTTACTTGCGGATACTAACCAGTGGGGTGATTGCAGGAGTATGGTGGTACCGGCCTTGGACTGTCCATCTCGAAACGTCTGGTCAACCTTATGCAAGGCAACATGTGGGTCGAATCTGAGGTGTCGAAGGGGTCCAAGTTCTTCTTTACGATATCCTCGCAAATCTCGCATTCCACGATGGAGGCCACACTTGCAAAGATGTCGTCGTTCTCGAAGAGGACGATTTTGTTTGTGGATACGTTGAGGGATACGACGAATGTTGTGGAGAGGATGAAGGAGCTTGGGTTGAGGCCGCATGTTGTGCATTCGGTTAGTGAGGTTGCGGATAAGGATAAGTGCCCGCATGTGGATACGATTGTGGTGGATACGTTGAGTACGGTGAGTGGTTCTTTGGAGTTTCTTGGGGTTCTGTTTTTTCCTGACGGATGTGGTTTGTTTTTGTAGACGGAGAGTGTGAGGGAGCTGGAGCATTTGAGGTATATACCTATTGTCCTCCTTGCGCCCAAGATGCCTCGCTTGAACCGTACGTCTCCCTCTACTGTTCTACATGTCTCCTTCAGCTGACGAACTTTGTAAAGTCAAATGGTGCCTCGATAATAGCATCTCATCACAGGTCACGACGCCCGTCACGGCCCAAGACCTCGCATCGGCACTGATAACCGCACTCGAATCCAATACCGTCTCACCAGTTTCTGCACCCAACGATGTGACGTTCGATATTCTTCTTGCAGAAGACAACCTCGTGAATCAGAAACTGGCGGTGAAGATACTTGAGAAGTATGGACATACGGTTGAGATCGCCGAGAACGGTAGTCTGGCGGTGGATGCGTTCAAGGCGAGAGTTGCGCAGGGCAAGCCGTTTGACATTATCCTCGTGGGTTTCATGGTTTTGTTTTCGTTGATGTGTTGCTGAGCAGCGGCCTTAGATGGACGTATCAATGCCGTTTATGGGTGGTATGGAGGCTACAGAGTTGATTCGGTCGTATGAGATGCACAAGGGATTGACGCCAATCCCGATTATTGCACTCACCGCTCACGCTATGATTGGTGATCGTGAAAGGTGCTTGCAGGCGGGCATGGATGATCATATTACCAGTGCGTGATATATTTCTACGCGGAGATGATATGCTGACAAGAGGTTGTAGAACCACTAAGACGAGGGGATCTCCTCAACGCAATCAACAAGCTTGCTGGAGAGCGCGTTGGGAAGAACAGTCATTTCCTCCTCCGACGGGCGTCTGCTATAGCCAATCTACCTCACTATTCGTGAAGGTGAGAGTGCGGCCTTTCGGTTTAAAAGTTGGCTTTCCCCCCACATCCGCCCGTTCTGGACATCTGCCTCAGCTCTGACTCGATTCGATCCAACTTGTTGTTCCTCTGGTTTCGATGACACACGGCAAGACTGAAAGCCTTCCCCGTTGGGTTGGTCCCGGATGGCCGTAGACTCTCTCCCTTTACTCAGAATACCACCCTTGTCACGGTTCTTTTGCATCGGTTTTGTGATATCCGCATCTCTTGAATCTTCTTCCTTCCTTGATGAACTTGATGGTGATGATGACGATGTAACACTTGACGCTTCTTTACCGTTCTTTATTCGTTACCAGCGATTTCCATCCTCCTGGTTTTGAATCCTCTGTCTCCCTGGATATACCTCTCAGTCAGCTGGAGGCTGTTACCCCGTTTTGTTTTACTATTTTCCTTTACTATGACCCTCCCTCACCTATGCCATGTCATTGTCCCCTCCTGTTTCATAGTGTACCAATATATACCCCCTTATCTCCCGGGGCTCGCCCTCTAGCATGTTTTTTAGGATTAGTCCCTCTCAGTCTTGTATACTTAATTGACAGATGTTAAATACAACATCACTCCAGTTTCCTTTCTCTACTTCCTTGCTGTGCGACCAAAGCGGTGAAATGGTTAAATTTAGTTCTGGGCTGTGCGCTTGGCCAAAGATTTGCCGGCGGCTATGCGGGCATGAGTATGCCGTGTACAACAACAGGTGATCAATCCACGTGGATGCTATCCAGTCGACAATCTTAATGCGATTCTTATGGAAATTTTTCCCGGACTAATAAGCTGGATCCGTTGAAAGCTCAAGGGGCAAGGGGGTCTACGGTTTTCCAGAACCGAACCGATTGGCGATCTTGGCGGTTATGCCCTCGAGGTATCGTTACCAGGTGTGCATTCTCATTCTTGACGTCCCTAGTCTTCCATTTGTTTGGCTCTTCGAGAATGGAATGCTGATAACGGACTGTGGATTGTTGTACATAGGCCGTTCCAGGGTTCTTTGTGCACGACACAGAGAATCATGAGTCGTTGACTCAACCAGCGGTGAGTGTTGTGATTGTGGTTATGAGGGTGCTCTGGGATGTTGTTAATTGATCTTATTTAGATTCCGCTGAGAATGGGTTTGCTAGACGATACACCGGAGCGGTGGGACCGATTCCGGGAGAGGATCGCTGCGTTGAATGAAAAGCTGAAAGGAGAGAATGCAGAGGTTAAAGTGTTTTTCTTTGCGAGACATGGACAAGGATGGCGTAAGGCTTTTTATCTATCATTCCTTCACGCATTTGTGGATTGACCGTTGTATCGGCTAGACAATGTTGCAGAAGCCAAGTATGGGTCAAAATGTTGGGATGCGTATGTGCTTTGAGCTTTATCGTTTCTCACTTAGATTGATCAAGGTACAACTGGTATAGGGAGATGAGCAAGAGGAATGGAGACGACGAAATCATCTGGGGACGTGAGTCTCTCCTTTGAGCGTATCGTTTGACATTTGTTGGGTTGTGGTTTAATGACTTTGGCGGATGGTAGCGGATCCGGAACTTACGCCAATCGGAATCAATCAGGCGGTAGAGGCTAAGCGCGGATGGGAGGCGGAGCTGCCGTTTAGGATTACCCTTCCCGATAGATTGTATTCGAGTCCCTTGACAAGGGCAATGGATACCCTTCGGATCACGTTTGAAGGAATGGTTCTGGGTGATGTGGAAGATAAGCGAACTGTCGTCGTTTTGGAGGCGAGTATTATAACGGCTGGATACATAC
Source organism: Podaxis sp. C-F-101400 (assembly GCA_018524895.1). NCBI lineage: Eukaryota > Fungi > Basidiomycota > Agaricomycetes > Agaricales > Agaricaceae > Podaxis > Podaxis sp. C-F-101400. The sequence continues at coordinate 116,000 of JAEUWR010000194.1, forward strand.
TGCCCCTTTGCTGATGCGTTGCACAATCCCCAGAATTGTCGCGAAGAAAATGGAGTACACACTTGCGATAAGCGCAGGACACGTTCATATATCCACGAGCGTTTCCCGGACTACAAGTTTGAGGAAGGTTTTGAAGAGGAAGATGTACTCTGGGATCCGGACGTCAGAGAGACAAAGGCTGAGGTAGCTAAACGCGCGCACATGGTGCTGGACTATATCTTCGAGAAAGACCCATCCTCGATTTGTAAGTAGTGGCTTTGGGATCTTGGGAGAAAGAACTCACCGCCATAGACATCTCTGTTACCGCACACGGTGGCATAATTAACGGCTTTCTGCAAGCCATTGGTCGGAGCCCTTTTGGGCTCTCCACTGGAGGTATGCGGCAATATCACCATTTGGGCCCATGCTGATGAGCTTATGTATAAAGGTATTCTCCCCGTGGTCATCAAATGTCAAAAATAGTAGAAGGACTGGCTATTTTGGAGCATACCTTTCTAGGGTTAAAGTGTTTTTTTAAGCAGATTTCTCATACACGGGCGGTGTTCATGGACCATTGGAACACCATTGTACTTAGTGCTCAATTAAAATGCACATGTGATAGGGACGATATGACGTCACAGTTGTCAGATACTATTACCAACGGAAAGTTGATTCTGATGGCTGGTCTTTGGGTTTGGCGATGACCATCTCGTCCGTGAATGCACCTGCAAAACAGAGAAGATATGAGGTAAGCCTGACTTCATGATATTGGCCAGGAATACTGAGAGTGAATTCAGGCAATTACGGGGTATTTCATTCAGGATGAGCCAACCCAAGAACACCCAGTATGCGTCAGAACACTTCGAGGATTAAGAGCGCTCACGCGCTCTGTTGCAGATTCCACCGCGCTTTGGACTTATCGATGACACCCCCCAAAGGTGGCCGAACATCGAGCGGAAACTCCGAGAGCTTAATGACAGCGCGAAGCCAGGGGAATCGTTCAAGCTGTTCTTCTTCTGGAGACACGGTCAAAGCTATCGTATGCATTCAATCCCTCAACCACAAGCGAGGGCGTTCATAGAAAGCCTCTTCAGATAACGTTGGAAAACACAAATATGGGCTACAGGCGTGGCGAAGGTAGGTATAAAATGAAGTCCTAGATTCGGGGGTGCTGATAATGCTGTGCAGCTATTGGGGGCGGATTAATGGGGACGACGAAATCACTTGGGGACGTGAGCGTTAGCTACTTACTCCACCGTATCCGGTGCTTATTCCCATTCTACAGCTGATTCTGATCTCACCCCAGCCGGAGTGGTCCAAGCCCTACATATCAAGTATGAATGGGAGAAAGAACGGGCCTTCGGCATACCCTTGCCCGATAAGATTTACACGAGCCCTCTCACACGGGCGCTTAGAACGTGTGACATCGCATTCGATTGGTTAGTGAGAGGCGAAGCACGAACGCCCGTCCTTGTTGTTGAAGTGAGTTCTTTTATCCGTGGAGTTACGGCTAATCCTTCTCGTTCTAAAGAACTGTCGAGAGGAAAACGGAATGTACACCTACGACAAACGACGGTCGCGGACATATATCAAAACCGAATTCCCGAGTTTTCGTATTGAAGATGGTTTCACTGAAGAAGACGAATTATGGGTACCAGATACAAGAGAGACAAAGGAGGCCATGACAGCGCGGGCAAAGTCGGTTTTGGACATGGTCTTCGATGAGGAACCTCCCGTTACGTGTAAGTAGTGGACAGTTGCTGAAGTGTGGAAATGAAGATCCCAAGTGGGGATGCTGACAGACGTCTGCTGTACGATGCATGGAGGGCTTATTAACGCCTTCTTGTCCGTATTGGACCGTCCGAAAAGATCACTACCAACAGGAGGTCAGTTTGTGACGAGCCAGCTTCTTGATATACCATTGCTTATGAATGCTTAGGTGTCTATCCCGTGATTATTAGAGGATATCGAACGTGATACTCAGGACAATGAGCGCGTATTAAGTGTGATAGGAATTATAGAAGCCGCAATCATATACTTAGATTTGGATTAAAGAAGGTTGGATTCGTTGGGTAAGCAACCGGTTATTTTTGAACGACAGATACACAGCCAGCTTGGAAGGCAGTGACTTGCTTCTCTGAGCGGCCCAAAGAAACCGTGTATCATTGGTTATTCTCCTTATTTACTTGGCTGTGTTCGCTGTCGAGCTGGTCTTTCCGCAGCAACAATCGCCTCTTTCAGCATGATCAAAGACCAAGAACATACTATTCACTTGACGTAGTAGTTGTGTAATGACTCAACGATCGTGGGCCGTGGCTCGGTGGGCAATTGGGGTATATATAGAACCTGTAGCCTTGTTCGCCACATTCGTTCTGCATTTCCGTCTTACACACCCCCTCCTTTGAAGCCATTTCGCCCCTCTGCGTGGACAATGAAAGGACCCATTACCGAACAACCAACCTGCTATCCTGTCGATGTCATGGACCCCAACAAAGACCACTCGACGGACAGCCTACTTGCAACGGAGTCAGGGTTGTGCCAGGATCGTCGCCATGCGCGCCAACGATGCTGTAATAGGGGTGCACATGAGCACAATAACTGCCACGGGTTCCGACGCAGGGTTCTTTTCCTGATTTTCGGAGTCCTACTCCTGTTTGGCGTCTTGTTTGCGGGGTTCTGTGCGTATCACTCCTCTACGTCGGGAGGGATATCGAGCTTCTGGAATAACACCCTCGAGAACTTGGGAGGGTTCGTAAAACGTGCACCTGGAGACCCACAGAATGACAATGGGGTGTTCATCGATCGGAAATGTATGTAGTGGAGCGCTCACTTATGATTCCCTTCTATATACAACGCTGATCGTGTGTCATAGATTACTTGATTATTATCTTCGTCGGGTTGTTCTTGGTTGTGATTCTTGGGATCATGCTGAGTGCCTGGTGCTGCCGAGGTATGCCGTCGGTATTCGTGCGAGACGAAATACTGATTCAACGACTCGAAGGTGTTTTCGAGAACCCCCTGTGCTGCCCCTGTTACCTTTGCGCATGCTGCGGCGGCCTAGGTGCGTCATTTATCCTGGTCTAGGGGGCTTCCTTTATGGAACAAACTCGCTGACTTTGCCTCTTTAGCCTGCCTCGAATGCATCGGTTGCGGCCTATGCGCCGAAGGCTTTGAACAGATATAATCCTAGTTCCTTCATTAACCTCCTATGCAGCATGCGCCACAGTTCCCACGCGTTACGTTCTGGATAAACGGACGTTCTACTATTACCTTCTCCTTCACTCTCTGTTTCATAGCTTCATATTCATCATGGACAACGTTGTATGCATCACGGTTAAACGCCTGACTTCCTTGAGAAACTTGATCATCCTCCTATTTCATCTGATACAATGACGCCGTTTAAATACTGTATAAACAATCTAGATTTTGCGGCGTCTCTATGACAATTCTGAGCCTCAGTCAGTTGAGCGGCTTGAACTTGAAAGTTCAGCGTACGAGCCAGAAGTCCTTCTTGGTTTGATCAGAGTCCTTTGACGAGATTACTCTCTGGAATTTCAATTGGGAGTTCCACGCATCAAAGCGTTCATAATACTATGCAGGATGGGTTTTTGGTACTTTTGATGACTGGATGCGATCTGTCGCTTGCGCTTGGATATACAACGAGAACGTTCTGTTGTACACTTTCCGGTGATGCATAAGTATCTCGAATCCGTTGGTGTTCTCCCTTAATTGCAACATGTAAAACTCCAAGGTGTGGGGTGGAATCTTGCAGATTATTCCTCGCACAAGGTGTCATCCTCACCTTGTCACCTTTGTGTTATTTCGAAACCTCTGTACCTTCAAGGTATACACTAGGTCCCTCCCGGAAATTGAGCTCCTTGTTCTGAGTGGCTTACCTGGCTGTTAGTAATGCCATTCATGATTTCCCTCGCGTGCTATGTTCATGATGACGATGGTGGTGTGAGTGTGATATCAAATTACTTGATCATGTTGAGGTATTGCTGAGTCCTGGCGAAGTGAGTGAAGACGGTGATTCACTTGTTGGCAGGAATATGCAGTGAAGCCGTGGACCTGAATCCGGATCTTGATCAAGACTTTCGGTAGGAACGGAAAAAGATGCCATTTACTCTGGTCCTTTTCCACGGCTTGAATTTATCCGGTTCTTCCTGCAGGCGATCCGACCGGCGACTGGCCACTCGAATGTTTCCCTTCACATTGTCTTACCGAATCTCCCTCCACCTCCTCTTAGTCCCCACCCAGCTGCTGAAGGTTCACACATGCTTGCTTGGGATCGGAAGTTTCTGTTTGGTAATCTTCAATCACTGAACTACATCTGATTCCTACAGATTCCTACGAGGATGATTTAACATGCGGCTAATCATAGAATACCAACGCTCTCAGCTCAATCGATTCTCGAGGCGGCGCATCTTCTGGTGTAGTGGGATCCTGGAACGCAGTATGCGGGGTGAAAACGGCGACACTGCCATCTTGGACCGAGTCAAAACTGTCGATGATAAACGCGTCAGCATTCTCAAGCACCAACCTGCATGTCAGAAACCAACCATTTGATCAATACAAATTCATCTGGCGTCATTCCGCGCACGTATTTCCATTGATGATTCGGATTATACTTCACACTCATAACTTCTCCCTCACGATCTGGATATATGAGCGCGACAGGGAACGTATCGCTCTTGGGATCAACAGTGCGATAATCGCAGAGCGCCAGCGGCCAGTCATACGCTGGTTTACCAATTGGTCGCCATAGGTTTATAATTTGGAAGCGGCGTTGAAGGAGGGCGGGAACGTCCTCAGAAGGAAGGTGTCGGTGAACGCGGGCGATGGATGCGGCAGTTGTTTGATCAACGTGCACTGCGGATGCTGGTTGTCGACGGTCCGGAGAAGAACCTGTCTCGCCCAGTCGACGAAGACGATGAGCTGCGAGAGGGGGTCAAATACAGAAGTCAAAAAGTGAAATGAAGAACGCACTGTGGTCGAATATAACGACGCGAGACGCCCCGGTGAGCTCTTTGATGAGTGCAACACTCTCTGGATAATACACCTCTTGGATCTCTCTGTTATCTCTGAAGTCTACAACTTTGGTTGGGCGGTTGTAGAACTGGAAGCCAGCAGTGTCGAGAGTGTAAAGGCTTTCCTTCCCCCGGACATTCTCTATCTCGACGCCCTGCTTGTCCCCCGTTGTATTTTTATCCGGAGTTCCAGCCTTCGGGTCTGAGTAGGCCTTGAAGTAGGGCCGTTCACCATTGGGAGGAGGAAGCTGATATTCCAGCGTAGCGGTGATGATGGTATCAGTAGTAGCTAGGGCAGTGGTGGCGGACATGATGAGCTTGCGTTGCACAACGGGATGAGATTATAGTTACTACGACATGTTTCGTGGTTTATATACTTCGGAAAACTGTACTCCTCAGTGGATATATAATCTTGTGCTGACGAAGCTGGGGTAAGAGACGGGTCAATCGCAGTGTTTCCCAAGTGCTATTTCTGACACATAGCTGGGCTAGGCCCTCTGTAAGCAGATTCCGGATAACTGACAAATGCTGTCATATTTTGGGACCGGCTTTTGTCGGCCAGACGGGCTGCGTGCTATGTTGCAGTTTTTGCTCAATCTCGCGCCAGTATTCAAGAATAGCTGTGCACCGAGCTCGGGTGAAGGTTTACAGCCGCAAAATAAACGTCTGAAAGGCGTGTTCCCGTATGGTTCTGCATTGAACTTCTTTGGGTCCTACGTTTCACGGAGGGCTCTGTTCTGGAGCCATACACCTGAGCAACCTTCCGGCCGTAGCCGTCCCACGTAACGCACCAAATCATTAATTATTGATTATTGATGGGGAGTTGGCCACTCTTCGCTTGTCGATGCCACGCCTTCTACCTCTTTAGATCCTCTTCCTAGGATTTCCCCCACATACAATCCGACCTTTTACGCAGAGCCACACCTGCTGAGCCGTGGCTTGATGGCCCGGATCACACCTCCGCGTTCGTTTGCTTGCAGTGAGTACTCGATGTTCAATAACTTCATATTTGTCACTATTTACTTCCCACCTTAAGGTTTGCGTTTCTCAACCTCCAATACTTATTCGAACCTTGGACATCCCCATCATGGCGTTATTATCGCTCCCAGTTGAACTTCTAGTCGAAATCCTATTGAATCTAGACATGGAAACCGCTTTTTCGTGCCAAAGGGTCAACCGGTTCCTACGCAATCTTTACCATGAATCTGCCAAGCTCCAGTATCGTATTGAATGCGAGATTGCCAGCGTCTACGACAACCCAAAATGTACGCTACCGGTAAATACCCGACTACGAATGCTTCGTGACAGGGAGTCAGCATGGTCCTCGCTTCAGCCCGCTTTTTCGGGACGTGGCTTTGTTCCTACTTCGGACATTAACAGTGTCGACATAACTACTGGATATTGTTACGTCGGGCTTGTTTCCACAGATGCTGCTGTTGTTTCCTGGATGTGTTCACGTCCAATCCCTACTGATAAAGGGGAGCTGATCAAAGAGGAAGGTCGCTGGGATGATCGTTGGTCGAATTTCTCGATGGAAGGGATGGTCGACTTCGCCGCCTGCTTTGACGAATACGACCTTATAGCTTGTCTTATTGCGTGAGTGATCTCCCCTGATTGCCATGGCACCGTCCTTTTATTCAGCGACGCGCTTAGACGACCATTAACGGGGAGTTCTTGTGATCTCCGAGTCTCCCTGGTACAGCTTTCATCCGGGGCGCCGCATCCATCGACTGCAAGTCCTACGTTCCCTATTTGCCAAGTGACTTGCCAGCCAGCCGAAGTGACCACACAGATGGAGGTTGTTGGAGAGAATCTCGTTCTCGCTATAGATTTCCCGTTTCGGAAGTTATATTTTCCCAACTGGCAGACAGGCACCTTGAAATCGGTACGGCAATGCATATTCCATCTCACGTTTCCACTATCTAAACCTCCACGGACATGTCCTTCAGGAGGGTACTGTGACCTTGTGTTTCTGCTGCACGATATCTTGTGCCAGGCAAATCTTGGTGACATGTCGCTCAATATGTACTATATACCTCCATCTTCTGGGGCTGGGGCCGTGAGTCTTATACAATCTCTATCGTTGCCAGATGACTTGTTTCCGTCGGAATGCGTTTGGATAGAGGCGAAGGGATCTCTAAACCCGACCTCTAATGGGGCATTCCCCAAATACGTGTCTCCAAACAGACCATTCCTCGAACGACCGGAGGAGGCTGTGATAGTCTTCAACTTCCATGCGGATGATCCTGCGTCACCCGTAACTATGGTTGTTCATCGAAAATCCCTTCTCAATCTTCTACTGCCCCAAGAACAGTGGTCGAAAACCCAAATTCTCACAGTTCCTTGGGCTCAGTGGGTCCCGAGCTCACCCGCTGGTTTGATTCATCGAAAAGCACAGGTTCTTTCGGCTCAATTCCTCACGGACAAAGATACATCCATTATCAACCACAGGTGCCACCGACTTCGTGTATCCTTGTGGATTTTAACTCGCGTCGCGTTCGTAGAACTCTAAGCCTAGAGCAGGAGACAATTTCCTCTCAGGAAGATGACATAACGCTTCAAGAACGAGGGTCGCTTCTTTGCACGATGAACCGATCGCGTGAGGCGATATCGTACGATGCGGTTTTCATGACCGACACTGGGATCATAGCTCTGAATGTGAGGTGACCATGGTCCACTGAGTGTTGCTTCGCTGACAACACGAACGCATAGGGTGATGACACGGATCTGGATAGGTTTCAATTAAATTCCTTCGACATCCTACATTTTGGGTGATGGACCCAGGTCTGCGCACACGTGGATTTCCCTATAAGTGTGGAATGACCGTCCCCCGTGAAGCAGATAGGAATCGGATGGGCCTAGGAGTGTTGTTGGCTGGGGTGAGAGGATACACGTCATCGGGCCTATCTTCTGATTCGCTGTATCTGTATTACGAGTTTTGCCAGCGCATTTCGACTTCTTGGAAAACTTCCACCGTTTTCATTATTTTGAATCCGAGCTTCTCGAACAAACGGATACTAGGCTCGTTTGTATCAGAAATGCGCGTTACGAGTCGGTCTGGTCTCACGATCCTCGTCAATGATGGTGGGGATTGAACGCCATCGAGGTATGATCGGAGGGTCGAAGAGGATTTTGACGCGGTGCCTGTCGAGGAACTCGACGACGAGGGCAGGAAAGGTGATGACTGCCCAGTCGCGTATTTGAGCACGAGAAGGATTGTTTCGAGAGCAAGGCCCTGCCGTCTGTATGACTTCTCTGGGAGAGCGCGCGGTTACCAAGTCATTACTTCGATCATTAGCTGTGATGGGGGCAGCTAACCTGCAATCATTATCTCAATTTCTACTTCGAAATCATCTTCATCTTCCTCAGCATTTATCCCCTCTCCTGAAATAGCGGGCCCTTCGGGGCGCGTGCCTTTCAAAAACAGGTTGACGTCCCCAATCATGGGCAAAGTTGTTATCCGTGGATCTTCAGCAGAAAGAAGTATGTTACTTGTTTGCAAGTCAGGCAGAACTGGAAGCTCATCTCCTGGCTGGCGAGCAAGGATGATGAAGGTTAGTTTGTCTTCGTCGTTTTGCCATTTTTCTGGTAATCAGACGTGAGCGCATTATCATAGAAGTCACGGGATGTATATACGTTGCATGTCGTATTCTTCCTCCAAGGTCAAGGGCTCGCTCGCTGTCAGATCACGTAGCTCGGCATCCGACATCCACTTGTGGTATGTCTATCTAGCAATGGTCAGATAACTGAGGGTATTGTTACCTGACGTACTCACAGGAACATGCTCCCTTGTGTAAGGAGTCAAGACAACACGATGTCCAAGGAGGACTGTATTAATGTTTTCCTTCATTACTTGCTGGCAGGCTGATAGGACTTCGAGCTGAATCTTATCTTGGCTCCTATCAATAAAATCACGTGATATGAAGTCTTTTGTCACAGTGCTCGTTGCCATTTCCGAAACGGACTTTGTATGCCCGTGTCTCGACGGGCCTCAAGGCCGACATAAAATACCTTTCTGCATGGAACACCAAGAACTTGGATTCACTGCCCCAATCATGATGGTATGAGTTGCATCGCATTTTATGGTTATAAATAAGCGCAAAAAGGCTTATTTTATTCCCCTTGGTCACCAACTGACGGTTCCAAAATGCAAAACACCCTCTCACACTCCATACTTTCGAGTAGTGACTACAAAAGCCTATCACCAAATGAAAACCGTGATACTCGACGCTCTCATATCTGCTGTTAACTATCTGCGCGACATATTGCGATAGTCACACTGTCTGTGTTTATCGTTGCCTTCTCGGTATTGATGATAATCTTGCACTATACTTCACGAAGCCAGACATTGTTTTGGACCTGTGAGTGTCGAAGCAGACCGGGAGCCATAGGACCTAATGTCGGGCTTAGTCCTCGCGCTTTTTGTTACGTTCGCTGCTGGGATAATCTTTCTTTGTGGGTAGTCCATTTCTACAATCCTATCCACTGTCCTCAAAGGGAACCTCCTATCATAGTATCACCGGGCTGGTCGTGCTGGGTCTTAGTGGGCCTTGCATGTAATGTTTGATTGGGATATTCGATCTTTTTTTCATTAGTATCATACGGACAGGTCCTGCAGTTGTTATGTTATATGTATTGGTCCCCAAGGTTATCAACAAGTATATGGGTTTTATGATGTGTCAATCTCACAGAAGGGGTCCTCTGCATCCATACCGATAGGCTCTTTCGAGGTAACGTTACACTCCAGGCTGGGAAACCAGCACCTAATACCGAAGTGAATAATCCGTGCCGCCACTGGTAGGGGTGTGGGTCATGGGCATGGTAAGCAGCTTGCTTGAGAGACAGACGAGGTGTTGCTGGAGAAGGCCGGACATGAGGTTCACAACTTCACGGCGAGGCCGCACTAAGCGCACTTCCAATATTGAATATTTCTCTCTTTGTGGCAAGTTTTCAGAGTTTTGGAACTCGTGGGTAGAGAGCGACTCAAGTGGGGGGATGGGGGAGACAATCTTCCATTCATTCATTTCATTTTATTCCTAGGCCCTTCGCGCATCAAGCTTCTAGGCGATTAGCCCAACCTATGAGGTCACAGTAACGTATCGGTGTCTCCTGGAGGGTGGCGGGCGACAGAAAACCACATACGAAATGCATGCTTTCTAAGCTTCGTGTCTCAGGGAGGCGATTGAGAGGCTGGAAAGTGAAGCAGCCCAGAGTTTCATAGAGTATCCGCCTTGGGTGCTGTAGCTCAATTTGAGATCATGACTAGGAAAATTTTCCTGACCAACGTGGACGCGTTAATGGGGAATACATAGGAATCCATAGCATTGACCCGAGTAAGCAAGGTGAGAGGAATTCCCGGAAACACGCTGTCTGTGGCTGTGACTGTTTTCTAGCTTGTTTGTGTTTGATGGGATGACTCAGATACATGCCCAAGTCCGTTGAGCTGCCCTTTGATCATAATGGTTTTCTGCTACGGCCATGGATAGCGCAGAATTCCATGCAGCGGTACGGTACTCTTCTGAGATTTATTGCTTCGTCTGCTGGCTTGACCTCGCTCTCTAATCAGGTCTACGAGACTGTGAGATCAATACCGAATGCTCATGTCACTACCTACGGTCAGCAGTTCGGACCTTGCCCAAACCCATTAACATAACATCCCCGGATTTCCAACAGGACATGTTGCGAAGCTTATTGGAATGCCAAGACACTCTCGACATGTAGGGCAAGGTAAACAATCCAGCACCTTCCTTCCCGTACATATTGGTTGCATGCATTCTCCAGCCCTCAAGTTCCTCAACCCCGGAACCAACCCGCCTGTTCCATGGCATCGCGTCATCGGTTCCTCCGGTACGATATCCTCTCGGGGGCCAGGAACCGACGGTGCACGTAGACAACGTGATGCGCTCGTTGCGGAAGGCGTTGAGGTGACCGAAAGCCGCAGCGGCGAATTCAAGGTTGACTTAAGGCAGTATGGGTGGTTCCCTGCCGTGCTCGTTCCTGTTGCCCAACGGGCTGGTTCCCCCGCCGGGGGAAGTGGAAGTGAAGCAAATTAGTCAATAAATGCTGTACACAGGAACCCAAATGCTAGTCAAGCACGAGCGTAATAGAATAGAAGTAGGTTGTATGTCAGTCTTTTCCACGAATAGTTTGATATGAATCAGAGCGTCCTCGTTTTACGAGGCTCAATTCAACGTTAATCATCTAGGTACGCCTCTGGCACGCTTTTCACGCCTATGAAATGTCATGACAGGCCTGACAGGCGGCCAGTCTTCACCACTCACTGAATAACGACATGACTGCCTCCTCTTGTTGACATAAATAACCCGTCTTATGGTCCTACACACAACACCCCATCTTTATTGCGTACAACCAAGATGAAATTCACCCTCCTCGCACTCTTCACCGCCCTCGCCACCAGTGTGAATGCCGTTGTCCCTCCAGGCGCAGACACGCCCGCCTTCTATCTCGTCTCTAGCTCCAACAGCAGCGAATCCAACCTCCTGGTGAGTCCACCCATGAGGATAGCCTTCATCCAAAAATGACCAATCCGCCAACTTCCTAATCCCACTATATGTAGCCATTACGAACAGACGGCGGAGCAGGCGGATACGCAACACTCACAGGCTCAGGCCCCATCGGCGTATTCTACTTCAAGCAAGGCAAACTCACAGCGGCCCCTCGCCCCGGCTCGCCGTCGGAACAACGCCCATTGATAGGTTCTGTCCTCGGCTCAACCGGATGTAGCACCTACGGGTCTCTCGGGTTTACCGAAGGCTCGAGCTCCAACAAATGTGCGCGTTACGACACGTTCGGGATCCAGTCCAACCCGGAAAATTCGCAGTTGGGCGCCAAGTTGACCTTTAACTTTGTTGGAGACTTTTATGCATGTGGAAGTGGCCAGGATGTGAGTTTGTCTTCCCTTTTATGTACAGGATACTGAATGTACTTTGCGGGGTTAGGTTTGGTACCAGGTATCTCCAAACGATGGTCCCGCAGGTCTAGAGTGTGAACGCATTGACCTATGGACCGTTCCCGTTTTGTAATGGCAAAGGGCCTGAGGCTACTCGAGGGGAAATCGCTTTTGAGTCTCGCAGGGGTATTTCAATTGTCTCTACGGCTTAATGATACAGGAAGGAATATGGGGTAGTTACGATCGACGAACATAGATTAGGTATCATCCAGAGAAAGCGAGAGAGCGAACAAACAAAAGTCAAGAAGCGACGGTGGGTTATAGCCTAACCCATCCAACACCCGCCCTGCAGCGTGCATAACCTACCCAGAGCCAAGTCCCTCAATCCACAAAGTGTCCCAAAGAAACTCAATACGCAAGCCCAACGGTTGAATGCCTCGCCATTTCTTGTCTCGACCGCTTTGAATCAATAGTCGTAAGGGGTATACTGGCCTCATCCTGCACCTGCAACGAAGGAGAGGAAAATGACACTGGGGCTGCGGCATGCAAGACTGGCACCCTGTCCGATGGAAGTCTGGACATTGTGGATGACGACCACCCCTCGATGCCGAAGGCCTCACCAAAATCTGGTCTCCTTCTCTTTTCCTTTTTGCGGGCCGCGGCACTCCAATAATATCTTAGCGAGCCAGCTATTTCGGCTGCGAAGTCGGCTGTTGTGGTCAAGAAGAAATAAAACGGAAGATTGGAGAATAGTAGGAGCAAGGAGAAAGGGAATTACGAAAACAGGAGGGGTGTTATATGACGACGATTACCAAAACTGCCATCTGCGATCATGAGAAGGTGCTTACAGTAGTTGACCCTGTTCCGCCAGAAATAAGATGAACGTGTGAATGGTATAAAATAGATTTATGGAACGTACGAATCCCAAAGAGGTTTCCAGACACTCGTGGCGGGCTTCTCGGGGCCTCGCTTATATTCCGAGGACGTATACGCCCACATCATAAATAGCGAGAAAAATACCATCTGGAGACAGTGATACAAATGGAAGTCATGTCGGAGTGGAGTGTGGGAATGACATGAATGCATGGAAGGCATATCAGATCCGCCGAACGGCACCGATGAAACTGCAGGATAAACGTACCTCGATGCACGTTGCCAATGCGTTGAGGCCGTTAGATATATTGGTTTCCGACCAATATTGGGTCGCTAGGGATATATCAGAAATAACGCGGAACTCCCAAGAGTATAACAAGTACCCTTGATAACCTTGCCTTCCAGAGCGTCAAACTACGAACCCGGGCGTGTCAGCCGGGAAGACAGAAATGACAAAAACGTGTGAACACACCATGAAAGACTGATAGAACGTAAACATCACAATCAACTTGATTGCCAGGAACTTGGCCATGGGTCGTCGGCCTTTGAGCTCTTCCGCCGTAAGGCCGTAAAATATGAGAAGGCCATAGAGTGCTATACTATAATCAAAGAATCAAGAGCAATCGTTGTTAACGCTGATCCTAATCGGCGCGAAGGGTACTTGCCTGATGCTAACGAAATTGATAGATTCAATGTAGACACTTGCCCAGCGTGGTGAAAATCCTGCCGCATGGCAGAGCACACCGAGTTTTTCGCAAATTATGCCCGTTATTGAAGCAGCTGTGTAAGAGTTAGCACAAGTGAAAGAAAGGCACTTGAAGAGGAGATATACTTACCTGGTCGGATGATCACGTATTGAAGTACAGACCACTAAATATAATGAGACGCTGTTCCATCCATCACATCAAAGGGAGACGAACTTTGACCGTGTACATAAAGTACGCCTAAGATTAACATGAATACATAAGGGCGAACAATGAGTAAAAGGAAAAAAATACCTTGGTCGGGCGATATCTCAAACAGCAAAACTGACAACCCCCGTCAGAATCATTCATTTCCGATCAGAGAATAGACCCAACTGGTATAGGTAGCGGCCGTTTATCCTTTCTTTCGAGAGCGCGTTCCGCGGACTTATCAACGGCGGTTGCAGCCACATATTCGATCAGGAGAAGTCTGCAAGTGTACGGATTTTGACACAGGTTGACAGAATTATAAATAAGCCCGGGTCTTGTTCTAGGCAACAATAAGACTTACAGAAACGCGCTAAGACCGACTGCCTGCATAGCCATGGGCGCAATTATGGCATCGTATTGAGAGCGTCAATCGTTAGTTATCACAGCCGAGTTTAAGAGATAAGCGCTATAGACTCGCCTCGTACGCTGGAGGACACATGTTTGACATGTCAGAAAAACGGGTGGGGCAGGGAGTGAGGGGACACACCAATTTGGATGAAGGAGTAATAAGTGAAGTGGCGGAAAAAGCGGTAAGCAACGAAGGATATGATTGCGTAGATTGGGGGCATGTAGAGAATGCGTAATCTGTCATTGAGAATTCAGCTAGTGTCCAGGATGAATTGTGGCGAGAGATGACACTGAATGGAATGGGGCAATTTTGGCAAGGCTAACAAAGATCTTCGACGAGGAAGACCGGGCATGAGGCAATGATGTTGATCCACTCCACCATCAAATTTCACCAAACTAAGAGCAGTACGTGCTATGACCCGACCTGCTGCGTGTGCTCTCGAAGGGAAGTTGGTGTACGAAGTAATGGGTATGGAGAGAAGGCGAACGAAGTGGGTGAGTAAATAGTGCATACATTTGTCGTTGTTGAGGAGGATTGGTGTAGTTTCTGTTCAAGCACCCCCGGTGAGTGATATCGTATCGGTTTTGAAAGAATCTTGGCAGATTACGAACCTGCAATGTGAAAGTACGGAGAATAGGGAAATAATGACCGTCTAGATGTGTACAAGTCACGTTGGATCGCATCTTGGATTTTCGTAGCACCTACCAGGACTGCACAACCCCCTGCGATGGCCCAGCCGATTCGGTGGGGTGTCCAATGTATGCCATTAGAATCCCAAAATTTCGACTGATCAACGACAACCTGGTTTTCTGATGGACACGACATTGAACGTGTTACTCCCCGTATAGTGTCTTTTCGCCTGAGAAGTCCAAGGAGAGACGTCCAGGGGTTACGAAGAAAAGAATGAAGGAGTGAAGGACAAGGAGCACTAGTGGACGAGCAGCGTTCAACCCGAGTGTCACTGTGAGAGCCTGAGTCACGTGGGGCAACAGCCTAGAGACAAGCAGGCTGAGGAGGCTGTGTTTCATCGCAGCGCCATTCCGTGCAAAACAAATGAGCTGATCATCTTGCCCGTGTGGCTTGTTGCTGTTGCCTCTCCTCCGCTGACCATACATTTTCGACCCATGCTTGCGAACATTTTTCCGCCAAACATCCAAATGTCCAGATCAGGTCGAGTTCACTGCGACGAGAAATTCTTTTTGATATTGTTATTACCGCCGGCCGAGAACAAACCAAGTGCACGGGAACTTGGAAGCCAGTGCTCTGAATAGCATTTCGCATCCCGCTGCCTGACTTGGTGCGCCTGACATGTGGATGAGTGCTAATTTAATGGGAGACGATTTGGCCTTTACGGTCCTTCGAGCTCCGCTTGGCATCTGCCAAACCGAGAAAGGACCTGTGTTGATGATATGATGCAGTTGTAATCACCATCACATGGGCTCTGCAGAAGGCGAAGATACGCAAAGGGCCGGAACCACGAACCCTCATATGACATGTCAGCATCATAACAGAATAGACCGGACAGCGTGAAGGGAAAGGGTGATCACGGTCTTAGGAAAGGGGTATTTAGTAAAGATAGGCATCATCAATTCGGCGGACCCAAGTCAACTCAAGATTCACAGTCCGACAATCTCCCTAAACCCCTGTCTCGGCTTCCTCGATTCGCCTATGGCAAATAGTACGCTTGTTTCTCCTTGCTGTGCCTTTGGGAATGGAGCCGGAGGCGACACACGTATTGCTGAAGTCCTGTCCGGCCTACACCTACTGTATAACTCAGGCGTCACCACATTACCAGTGGCCGTCCCGTCGCAGCTCTAAATTACATTAATTTCTCAATATACAAACCCAGCACCCTAGGGCGATGGGTGCGTACAACAGGAGCAACAAGATATTATCAAAGCACAATAGAGTCCGATACATATGGTCCGTGTGTCGTGTTTCTTGCCATCACCACACACGAATCTGTCAGTCGACTTGGCTCTCAGTCGCTCTTTCGGTTCCCTTTAATCAGCCGCCGTAAGCGGAGTCCCCAGCTATCTTGTTTAGCCAGAGATCATAATGGAACCAGTGCTCCAACCTGCAACAGTACGGACGGATAGAAGAATTGCCATCTGTAGAATCACTAACCCACATGGTGCTGCACCGATTCATCGCCCCGGTGACGGCTAGAAACGTTAAGCGATATCAGTCCATGTAACCCGCTTGAAGATAACTTCAATGCAAGCTTACGAACGAGAAGCCTGACAGAGAAGAGATAAACAATACCTCCAACAAGATCACCATAATATCCTCGGCAAGCGAGTGATTGGAATACAATGAAAGGCGGAGTGGGATGGCAGGGAGAGGTTCGTCTTCCCTCCTCATGTGTCTCCTGATACACTGTGGATATGGGTAGACACTACGTGACGTATCCTACCCAAAGTGTTCGTCTAACGCCACATTCAGCTTTGGTTATGGTGCGGCGCACAGAGGCGTTAAAATATATCGTCTGTGTTCTGGCCTGCAGATTGCATTACCAGCGGGATTCTTTCCAGGCGCCACAAACTCACTTTATACATTGAAATGAGTCATAATAGATGACGCCATCTCTAACATGTCCCGGGCAAACGGATAAAAAAAACCACCGGCACCGCTAGGATTAATGGGAAGTAGGGTAGTGATAAAAAAACAAAAAAAAAAAAAAAACATGTAGCCAAGAAGATAATCAAGTAGATCCGGCACTGGAAGTCATCATCCGGCCAAACGGGTCGATTTAGGATATAAGGACCACGGTGAGAGTGTCAATTACTGGACTGTTAAAACTTCTGAAAGAATGGCAGCATTAAGGGCTGAGTCGTCCCGTGGCTGTGGTTGACAGGAGGCTCCCATTCTCTAGTGCGCACCCCATGGCACAGTTCAGGAGCGATGCGCGCACCTATCGTTGGGAATGGTTCACCTGGTCCCCTTTTCTGTCGTCGGTATCCACTATGGGCTTTGAAAACGAAGTGCGGCACAGGAGGAACCTGTAATTTGCAACGATAACCTGAAAGCAAAGGTACTCATGACACTCGCGGTATTTAAGCGTATCGGTTTCAGATATACACCACCAATAACAATTGGCTAACCAGCTTTGGGGTTTGACCGGTATGCCTCGTTCAAATTCCTGTATTTCGGCGGACCAGGTAAATCAGATTTGCCAATGACGATAACCTGTCGGGATCTTGTAGGGATTTGGATAAAAAGTAGAAGAGATGCAACGGGCCAAGTCCAACCAGGGACTTAGACGTGCTCATCGCAGCAACACGCCCAGAGAGCGAGGTTGAGCTGGGTCATGAAAGTCTATGGTAGCTGTGGTTCACATGTGCTTACCAGACGTTCAAGCACCACAGGAAACGATGAGACACATGAGGTACGTACTGTAATCAACGTGTCGGTTGTGTTTGTTGTAAAAAAAGTCAAGATAAGTAAATATGTGTGACAATCTTGGGTTCCTAGAATAGGTATAGCGCTTGTATACTTTGGCGCCCACACCAAGCCTGGTTAGGATCCACCGGCCCTATTTACAGATTTCGAAGAACTTCTGCACTGTTACAGAACATCCCACAGATTCTTCTGAAATCTTTGCTGGTGATCCTATTACCGCCGGCTGAGAACTCCCTACTCGACATAGTTCTTGAGACCTTCGTCTGGCCTGTCAATGCACGAGGGGGGACTAATCCCATCGGGGAACCATGGGTATGTCCAGAACTCTTCGGCACTGATGGCATTTTTGGGTGGTGACGTGTGGCGCACACTTAGCGGGCCAGACGTACCGGGAAGTGGGCGGCAAGCGAGATTAGATTATCGATCTATTGAACAGGTGATAACATTGCCCATGTATCTGGCCATCACGTGGAATTGGACGAAGATGTAGACGCGCAAAATGCCGAGACTTCCGCAAACTTTCGTATAGTTTGGTTCGTAGATTCGTGTGAGCACCTTGGTAGAATCAAGACAGTTCATGTTCTTCTACAATTTTCAAGAATAGAGGCTGGAAATTTGCCGGAAGCTCGCGAAGAACACAGCAACTGCGTGTTGTCTGGAGGCACAAGAGTTCATCACTTCGTCCCTCGCACCACTCTTTATTGTAGAGCAGCCTGGGCACTTAAAAGTAGGGACCTGCTGGCCTGATGTGCCTGCTATCATTCATTGAACGCACATTGAGCACCTCCGTAAGGGACGGAAGCCCGTTTTGACTGACTATATTTATCTTCCGAATTAATTGCGGTACGCACTGTGCGAACTACTTAGAGCAATTTGGAAATGCGCATGAGATTAGCCTCGCGCTGTTTAAAATTGTGCTGATCTTGAGGTCTTACATACGTGGTAGGGTACTGTTGCCTTCCGTCGTTCGCGCAGATTTGCTGTCCCCTTCAAGGGATCTGGCCAGATCTACGTGTCACCCGTCTATGGACTATTCCAAGCGACTTCTATGATGATTATGTGTATACCATGTATAGCCATCTGGTAAGTGCGCCAAGCAGATTTCTGACGCACTCTCCCCAGCTCCGAATAGTCTGAAAGGCAATTTAGATGCGACGCATGGTTATTCATTCCATTCATGAGCGTGTCCCTGATTACTTAGTTACTCGGGATGTTGTTCCCTTTGGAAGGGTCGAGGTGTCACCAGCCTGAATGCGATGGTCGCATGTGTGCTCTGAGTCCTCAAACCTCCGAGAAATTCACAAGCCTAAATGCGAGACACGTACACACACTCTCTCACCATTAGCGAGTTTCCGAGAAACCCTGTACTACCTTGGGACTTCCGGAAGCAGAACAGGATCCAGATACAGGTGACATGGACCAATCCGTCATGCAATGTTCCGGGAGGGGATGCCAAAGCGCCCCTTCTCGCCAGATCTTGTGTTGAAATTATTCTTTCGGCAAAACGCCAGTGCCATAATCTCTACTCCTCCCGAGGTGCCTGTTGCTATAAGTACCATCATACCACACGTCCTCGTTCTGCTCCGAAGGACCTTTCTTCTTCACCAATACCACTCACCGTGGCACACCATCCTGTCCGACGAACTATGGCTATTGAGATGTCGCAACTCGAAAACGCACTCTCATCGTCTAAAATCTCCAGGCTCCGGTTAATGACGTTGCTCTCTCTGTACGACATGCTTCCACACTCTATCTCGCGGCCACCGACTGGTCAGGAGCCTATGGACTTGGATGATGCCATCGATCAGGAGACTGTGAATCGCGTCCTAGCCCTCGTACGAGCGAATAATGCCGCCATGTCCTCGAATACTTCGCATCCGCACGTCGATGGTATCTCCAGTCAGGTGAGTTCTTCTGCAGATTACGTATTAACCCGTGTCCTCAAGAGCTGGGCTACAGCATACGCTACAAATGGCACGCCCGGTGATGGACGTGAGTGAGCGTGCGTTAAACTCGGCGAAAAGTCCAGAGACAAATTCCCGAAATCTGGATTGTGGTGATGGTGGTCGTGATCGGGTCCAAGGGCAATCCAGGAAGGATAGCTCCAGATGTATGAGCCCATGATCATGAATCATCAACGATTGTGGTTCGTTATGAGCATTCAGCACCGCATCTTGATGTCTGGATTGATGAACGTTTGTTAGTTGAAGTAATTTTCCTTTTGCGAAAGGGATAGATCGCCCTATGGTGGGAGTCGACAACAGGCTGTGAGGAGTGCCGTTTGCTGTAGCAGCAGCGCTATATATACGGGGACTCTGGTTCAGTGGGATCCCGGAGTAGACAGGACTGTCGGTAGCGTAGTGTTGGACTTGTCTGATACACATGTTCCTGCCGTGACTCAGACGTCTGTCGAAGCGTGCGAAAAAATGATTCTCTCACTGCGGACTATATATATCTCAGTCTTAACAGCATCAGCATTGCCCAGTTCCTTCCATCTCCCCGAGTTGTATATATCAACTAGGACCTTTGTATGGGCCCAGCAAAACATTGGTCGAGTTTTAACAGTGCAAGTGCCATTGGCAATAGTGCGAAACGACAAAAGACTGGGGTTGGTACGTCTTGAATCTGGATCAGATGCGCTCGCCGTGAGAGGTGTCAGTCGATTATATCGCCTACATTCCATTCCTTTCATCTCCTTAGTGTTTCAACGACCATCGTTCCACGTAAACTGACTGTTGTTATCTGCCTTTTTAAGATTCCAGTTGCAACAGTGCCATGGATGCCGCCACTAAGACCATCGATACCAATAAGAATGCTCACTTGAAAGGGCGAAGGAGGTTTATGGCAGACTTTCGCGATGTCGAGGACGAGTGCAAGGAGGGGTTTGCATCGTACGGTCTTCATATCAAGAGTGCGTCGTTTGACCTCCTATCGGTTAATGGGGACCTGACATCATGATACCAGAGTTACGATCTGGAGACGAGGAGGGCTCCTTTGAGGTCGTGGTTGAGGATGAAGCCCGTGAACATGTTGTCTCAGTGAATCTTCTCGTGTCTGGTACTTTACATCAGCCCATCTCCGTTCCACAACTTCGCTGATACCATTTCAGATACAACAGAATACCCTAATTCTCACTCATTATTTTGCTACGCTCCAGACGGTGATATCCCTATCAGACTACAAACTGTGATAGAGGAATTCGCGACAGAGCCTTCTCGCCCAGTCCGAGACACGCTTTTACAACTCCTCTCACGTGTTTCAAGAGCGCTTGGCTTACGCGCTCCTCAAACAAAAGGTATCGATAATGGCAGTGGAGACGAAACAGAAGAGGCCGAAGATGAGGACGACGACGATTACGCCATACTCAGTGACGACGAGGAAGTTTACAATGTTGGCTCCTTCACTGTCCCCCCTACCAATCAGTGCGATGTCTCCATATTGCAACGGTAGGCACCTCTCGTCTCATCATCTTTTACCTGCTACCATCACAATAACCTCAATTTTCACAGAGACTTCCTTGAGACAGTTGCGGCAGATTACCGTCCTGGGTTCATTAAACACTCGTTTGAGAATTTCTCCGTGACGACATCGATCCCCATCCTGCGTTTGATAGAAATCATTCCCCCACGCGCACTGATGGCATGGGACCGCGCGCTTCTCTCTAAAACTCAACACCTATGTCTTCTCATATCGGGGTTCAGCGGCGTGTATCCTGTGCTCAATGCTGACGGGACATACACCGCAAACGCCATTAAAGCCAGTGCAAACCTCCAGTTCAAGATTGGACTCACTCAACGATATAAACCCGGGAAGGAAGTGGCTAGAGCAGCTGTCCGGAAACATGGCTTGGTGACAGAAGAGGGTGACAAGGAAGTTCTCCCGGCCCCAATGGATCCGTTGGAGCAGCTCTTACTTTTGGATCAGCCTCTGGTGCTGGAGGAAGAAGAGAACCTTGATCCAAATCGTTTTGACCACTTTAGTTTGAGCAGCTCCTTAGAGTCTTTGATGAACCAGTCTTTTCTGAAGTTAGTGCAGTTCAGGTTGGCATTTGGATTGAGCTGGAGAGGAGCGGAGAGGTTGTTGGATGAGGTCGAGAAGAGTCAAAGTAGGCCGCAGGACACCTTGCGTCAGTTCCATGACGTAAGTGCTTTGGCTCTCCTTCACATGTCCGTTGTGCTGATTATGTGGATAGGATATTATGCAGGCGGAGAATGACGAGAATGCGATCATGAAAAGGATTGCGCTTCTTGACCCGCTGCAAGGTTTAGAGAAAGGGTCACCGATCAACCTTCCTTTAACGGCCTTCTGTTACCTCGTGCGACGGCTCGCCGTGAGTTTGAGTTTCATCGTCCCGAGTTCAATCCTCATGCCTGAAGTAGATATGTCCACAATATTGCCTCGTTTGTCACCGCAAGCTCGAATCTGCCTACGAAGCACTCAAACCATACGTCTGTGACTCTAAACTATGCGCATATCAGTACTACACACTTAATCGTGGTGCTCCTCTGGAAGTTCGTATTCACCACACCTTCACCCCGTTTCCCAGAGCCCTCATCTTTGACATAGTATGAGATTATACACAATCCGCATACCGTTGATCTTCTTGTCTCCCTCGCATACACGGCGGCCGTCGAAGGTGTTCTCGAGGAACCACCAGCTGGTATCGCTCTCCGTGTGCCGTTACCACGTACTGGCATTGTTGGTAATCACAGGGGCGTGGCTAGCAACCCTGCGGAGCCAATTACTAGCACCCATTTGCAAGTGGGGAAGGACGGGTTATGTGATTTTGATAGGATGACTCTGGCCGAAGTGTGTTTCATGGCTTCATGTTTTGATAATGAAAGGGTCGCCACTCACGGAGTTTGCGTAGATGCGATACGCTATCGTAACCCAATTGGATACACTCCCTTCGGTATGTTCCTTGCCTTCCGCTTCATTGTGTTTGGGAGGTCTTTATGTGCATATGACGTAGATATACGAAATGAGGGGCCACCTTACGAAGAAAGTAACGGAAGGAATGCAGAAACCCAGGCTACAGGACATTAATCCGTTGATTCTCCCTGCGGCGTGGTTAATCCTGCGGTGGTACGGCCCAAGTCTCTCTAGCACTTAGGTGTGTCTCACAATCACCCATTAACACGTACGTATATAGGTGTGTAGCGTCGTGTACCGCATACCTCGAAGAAATCACCAAAAAGAATGAATTGGTCCGCGGCCTAGGTATGTCGCCACGCCGTTCATCGTTATCGACGGTTAGGAGCTGACATTATTTAAAAGATGCGTCATGGCGTCAGTTCAGGTTCAACGTTGGTGCTCCCGATGCCGAGGCTAAATTCCAACGAGCGGTTGAAGAAGCTCAGCAAGAAGACGCAAGGGCCAGCCAATTTCCCGTTCTTTATGTAGGTGGCCCTTCTTGAGGCCACTGGTGAAGAAAGGATTAATCAATATGTGCCAGGCTTTTCATGGGTCTCCACTTCGAAACTGGCATTCGGTGCGTCTCAGGCTCTTTTTATGGCCGTGCCCGATTATTAATTGAATTTGAAGATTATCAGGCACGGGTTGTGGTTCAAGACTATTGCTAACGGACGTGCATACGGCAATGGTAGGACGCGCTATTACATGTTACGAAACTTCGCGACTGACCTTGTCCACATAGGCGTATACTTGGCAAAGGATGGGCGTATCTCCTCAAGTAGTTATGCTGCCAGTGGACAAACCTGGTCCAAGAGCATGATAGCTGCCACGAATTGCGTCGCATTGGTTGAAGTCGTGAACCTGCCACACAAGTTTGTTAGTAACAACCCCTACTTCGTTGTTAATCAAACACATTGGATTTTATGGTAACGTCACCTTTCTCGCGATGTGGATCCTCTGATCGAAACTATATGTTCTGCAGCCGATACCTACTGGTCAAGGGACGAGAGCTAGAATACCAAGGCTCGAAAGAAAGCCAGATTCCTTTCGTCACCTTGGATAATCGCCACCCAACTACGATGGGTAACTCGTCGATACAAATTCCTGAACCATCATATAAAATTCAGAAGCTCCTTGAAGCCCGTCGAATGGAGTTTCTGGAAGAAGACTTCGACGAGGATGACCAACTTGTGTTTAATCATGTTCCCGAATCTTCTTCACAAAGCCAGAGACACCATAGCCAGAGCCAATCCCAAACGGCTCATGCTGAATCGAACTCCGGATCCAAAAAGAAAACCCCGCCAGAGGATGATTGGAGGCATGACCCTGAGTACGTACGTGCTGCGGTGGAGCACCTCTTACCGCCACCACAGGAGTCGAGTACGACTGCAGCTATGGCACTGCAGAGAGAGATGCGAGCAATGGTGAAAGAGCAAGATACAGCGGCCAGCTTCAAAGAACTTGGATGGTATATGCCTCCAGAGTTCAATGAGGATAATTTGTTCCAGTGGATCGTGGAAATGCATTCGTTCGACCCCGAAATTCCGATTGCAAAGGACTTAGCAGCGAAGAAGCTAAATTCGATTATCTTTGAAATTCGATTCCCATCAACATTCCCACATGCGCCGCCGTTTTTCAGGATCTTAAGGCCCAGGTTTCTGCCGTTTATACGCGGCGGTGGTGGGCACGTCACAGGAGGTGAGTTTAGGGTCGGATGGTCTCTCGGATTCGCTCTAGGCTTATGTCTTTTCGGATAGGTGGTTCTATATGTATGGATCTACTCACAGCTGACGGTGAGAAACCCCATTATAACGGTTCACGACCGTTGAATTGATATATGAACGCGCGCAGGCTGGTCGCCGAGTTACAGTATCCCTGCGGTCCTAATGCAAATCAAACTTGCAATTTCTAACCTTGAACCTCGCCCAGCACGACTCGATCCTTCTCAATGGAATACGTGAGTCAAACGGTCTACCCATTGGTCACAACATTCTGATCACTCCCCAGGCCTTACCAGATAAGAGAGGCATTAGATGGTTATATTCGGGCTGCAACAACCCATGGTTGGAAGGTATATATATTAGTAGTGATCTCCAAAGCTCTCAACTTATCTCCTGGTCAGGTCCCAGATGGATTGCAGAAGCTACTGTACTGTTAGGACTCTGGGCCTTACTCGGACCGGTTGCCTCTTCCGGGCCGAATGCTTCTCATGCTTATGTGGCTCATGGAGTGTACTACTAGATCTTGTTTTTGTACTGCACATTCATACACTCGTATACTTTCTTTTGAATCCAAGATATGGTCCGTTTTGATACCTGTGTACTCCGGAATCGGACCATGGCTAATTCATGAATCCATCACAGGCCGACGCCCCTGAAAGCAGTGGAACTCCCAAACCCGACGTAACTAATCTGTCCCCCGAAACCCTCGCATTCGCCGAGCGTATGTTCGAGGCTGCCCGTTCCGGCAACTCAGAACTTCTTCTATCTGCGGTAGATGCAGGTTTACCCCCAAATCTGACAAACTACAAAGGTAAGCCCTGCCCTGTCTCATAATTGCGTTCCGGTCGTTTTAGGAGTAAAACCAAACTTCCAAGTCAATGTCTAGGGAACACCCTCCTGATGCTTGCTGCATATGCGGGACACGCGGGGCTAACGAAGGAGCTATTGAAGCGGGGTGCAGATCCGAACAGGTTGAATGATCTGGGCCAGTCGATCGTGGCTGGAGCTGTGTTCAAGGCCCACGATGATGTTGTGAGAGCACTTATGGAGAGGAACGCTGATCCTCGGTTGGGTACACCTACGGCCATACAGACAGCGTTGATGTTTGGAAGGACGGAGATTCTTGAAGTTCTGGGAGCGACTGAAGAGGACAGGAAAGCGGAGGTACCAAAACCCCCCAGTATAGTCCCCAGTTAGAGAAAGAAGTACTTGACAAGATAATGAACATGTATTATGTTTGTATGTTTATCTCTAGACGATCTACGTCCTCTGGTTCGCCCCTAGATTGGTGAGCCCGTCTTTCACGCTTAAACACGTTTTGGCTTTGCCATCATTTCACGGTTGTTTCTTCTATACTATGAACAACATTCACCACGTCCATGTCAGAATAGGTCAGAATTCTCCACGACTCACATGTTGTTACCCTCTTTCCTGACTTGGCCGACGGTGATACATGCGGTAATCCCTCGGCTAATGGACTTTCTAGCTCCGACCCAACTAAATGAAGTAATGCTGACTAGTTACGATCAACGGTCCTGACGTTTTCAGCACCTCA
The DNA here is from genome assembly GCA_018524895.1 of Podaxis sp. C-F-101400. Classification (NCBI taxonomy): domain Eukaryota; kingdom Fungi; phylum Basidiomycota; class Agaricomycetes; order Agaricales; family Agaricaceae; genus Podaxis; species Podaxis sp. C-F-101400. The sequence continues at coordinate 141,686 of JAEUWR010000194.1, forward strand.
GCGGCCACCGCCAACCATGGAGAACCCTGGAGAACCACACGACGCATCAATACTGTCATGGGATTAACAGATAATTGATCGATTCCCGTAACCTCAAACAAGTGACTCCAGCCATGTCAGGAGCCAACGTCGTTTCATTAACCTCCTTCGTTCCCACTGTGGTTCTCGTTCTTCGCCCCAGCCATCGCCTTTGTGGTTGGTTCTTTCTCTCTGTACTTTAGTTCATTTCTTTCGTTCCTACTTCTCATCTTTCTGTTCCGCCATGGACCAGACTCCGGCAGACAAAATTACCCTTTGTAAGTGACGCTTCGCGGGTCTCGTCAAGGATAATAATCGCTAAATGAGGATATAGCTGTCCTGGCGGCTGTTTCGTTTTCAATACTAGTTTGGGACCAGTAAGCTCTTTTTAGAGTACGTTAAACAGATGTCTGATGCTTTATCACAGTTGTTTGCTTCTCCCTGCGGAATATCAGGTATACTTGGGCATGAAGAAATATTGGAAGGATCCTCGGCCATGGTCGTATGTCAACCTGGGTTACTATCTTGTGATTAACCTAATCTCGACACTGCAGGTTCATTCTTCTTCGATATACAGGCCTTGCAGCCCTCCTGGCTAATGTGTTTATGTCCTCAGTACGACACGAACACTGCCAATTGGCTTCGAATGTGTTTCGCACCTTCTATGTCCTTTTAATGGTCATTTTCTGCATCTTAGTCACGTTTCGAGTCTCGAGCATCTGGAAATATCACCCCGATGTGGTGTGTGCTTTAGGGTTCTTGGGCTTGACCGTAATTGGTCTTTGGGTATGACGTTCCACGCTCTAATCTGTGCTCCTCTGACATTTCAAAACTCATAGATTGCAGTGGCCGCACGAACGAAAGCCTTTTCTCAGCCAAATACCCTTCTGGGATCCAACTGCGCGCTCCAACCTTTCCCTTCCTGGTTTTCGTCGACGTACGCAGCAGCCCTCGCATTTAATCTAGTTGCATTCGGCCTTGCTTTCATGGATATTCTTGTCAAGCCTGACGCTGATCGTGACAAGAGGAGAGACTTAGGGCTCTTGACATACCTTGTCGTCTGCGTTGCCGCATCTGCCGCAATTTTGGTCATTGTGGCCTTGGGGTACGACCAACAAGTGAACAAGCAAGCCGCTTCTGGCATCTTCATTCTTTTAATCGTCTCCATGGGCTCGCGGATTCATCTGACGTTTCGGGTTACAGAGTTGAACACACCTCTGCTATGCTCATCCCAGCAGGCATCCCAGAGTCTTTCTTTCCCTTCGCTTAGCTGGAGGCAAGACTCTTCAACTATCAACCAGTCTGGTATGAGTTTTGTAGGCTCGTCCACTGGCAAAGCTGTAACTACGACTTCGTCGCCTTCGATCCATGGGACCAGTATTGGCACTAGCTACTCGCATATGTCACCCTTCGAAGCGTCACGCGGTCTCCCCCAACCCCATCACAACCCTTCCATCTCTGCGACGTCTGTAGGGAGCAGCTCCCACTCTTATAGTCCTCCTCCACGTGGAGGTGTCCTCACTCCTGAGTCGCAATCGAGAACACCCCGTTCTGTTGCACCTATGACTCCTCAGACGTCAGTGTCGACAACGACGTTCAACTCCCCTATCCTTTTCCGAGGTGCAGAGCCTTTACCGACAATTCCAACCACAATGAGCCCGCAGGCTACGAATCGAAACGTCAAACACGGCACCCCTTCAAACCGAGACACGCCTTCTACTTCTAGGAGTCCCGGGAAAAGGCATAAGAAACTCTCAGATATGCAATCGGGGTGGATTGATTCATGATATGTCTGCTAATTGACTCGCTCACGGACTGTTTTATTTTTACTTTCTTTGGGTACCAAGGACTCATTATCATGTAGTAGGTATTGTCAGTGACATAGCCTAGCTAATTGAACGCTTTTGGGTCTCCTGAATAGATGCACGACACGGATGTGAAACGCTCCGCCCTTGCTGGGCAACCGTTGGCAGGACCATTGATTAAATGGGGTTGAAACTCACAACGGGGACGGGCTATGGTGCAGGATACGAAAACGAGACTTATAAGCCTTGGGTCTTGGATGAGTGTTTGACGAGCAGCGGGTCTGTTCACATTCCTTCATTCTAGCACATATTCACGCCCATTCACGACCGTCACGAAAGCCACGATCATGTCCTACTACTCCCCGTCCTACGTCATTCCCTCCGACAATGGCATCCCTAGTCAGATCTCAGCATCACCCTACAACCACCTCACGAGCGGGAATTATGTGACGCCATTCCGCAGAACTCAGCCCTCCTGCTGTCCACCTTCGACTCCATTCCCGACTCAGCACCACGCTGGTTACGGAGATAACCCCTACTATGCACCGCCACCGCCACTCGCGAGCCCGATGGTGCCATCATGTCCCTGCCAACATCACCACAGACAGGCATCGTATGGTTACCATTCACCGCCTCACTACGACCATCATGGGGCTGTACATCCAGTTGCGCTGCCCACTTCCAGCGCCATTTCATATGCCAATGCACCTACTGCCGTGCCAGCGATGGCGAGTGTTCCTAGTGCGCATTACGGAGCTCCAGTCTATCTGAGCTCCGTCGGCAACCGTGGATATTACCAAACCAGCGGAATGGATCAAACCCCCTTTGTGGTTGCCTCGAGCTCTAGCTCATGTGACAGGGGTTGTAAGCATCACCGGCATCACCGTAGCTCAAGGCACTCCGGCCATAGCTCGAGCTCTCGATCAAGTTCTAGATCAAGCTCACCTGACATCTCAAGTTCCCATGGACATAGAAGCAAGCGAAGTAGTAAGGGGCTCTTGACGTACTTACCATCGCTGTAGGATTGCGCGGGGCCTCGCCTAACGACGTGTAGTGGATAAGGTGTCAGTGGATATTGGTAATAATTAGGCCTTTCAATATGAGTAGGGATGTTGGACGAAACGTTACTTTTAACGAGGTATAGATGTTACGACAATGAACAACATATGGACAGAATGTGACGACGTTACTAGGATTGTCCCCCTCATTTCCACGGTAAGGATCGTTCTATGTTCGGTCCCGGGGGGTAGTAGTACATAGGGGCCGAACATGTTGCGCTTGCCTCTGTAAAGGCACCCATTCTTCATGTTCATTACCTAACAACTGATCATCGTTTATGAGATGCCTTTCGGTCATTCAATCTTCCTCATCTAAGGATCTGTGTGAAAAGGCCAAAATTGTATCAAGTATGCTCATCGACGACCTAGTGGAAATACCGATACAATGTGTCATTTTCGTTTAGAGAGGAAGTTGAAAGGGAGCGTAGAAGTACAGAAGATATCACGGGGTTGGCGAGTCAATACACACAAATGAAAAGAAATATTCTAAGTGCTCACCCCAGTGCTTAGTGATGACAGAAGACTGGGGCGACCTAGGGAGGAAATATACGTCGGGAAGAACAACGGACGTGATCGGGCAAAGGGGGAAGGAAGAGAGGCTGCGGAATGAGAAATAGTCAACCCAGAATGGGAAGGGTGTACTCGTAGTCCTTGACAAGTATGATTTATAGTACATCAACAGGTACACAGCCCCAACAATTGAAGCGATTTTACGGACATGACCATTTTGATACGAGTTGAATCGTTGGGACATGTAGGTTGTGAGGCGTCTACCCTGACGATCTAAGAGGACTTCTCAGCCTAAAATAAGCCTCGAAGAAGCCGATATCTACCACCACTGGAGGTTCTAGGCATCACGGGTAAACTTGAGGTACCAGTCTAGGTTGGGCATAATGTCTGGAGTCTTGGAAGACCGCCCATAACGCTCGCAGCAATTCTTTGGCATTCCGAGGAAGCCCTTGGGTCCGCTGAATATGACATCCGTGAGGGACGCAATATGGGAGAACAACCAACTGGCAGTTTCGCCTTGTTCGGCAGTTGTACTCTCTGGTTTCAGGATGCATACAACCTTAAGCTTTGGCAGATTGGTCATCATCGTGCGCCATTTGTCCTGAGATTGCTGTTAGGTGGCGGTTAAAAATAAACAGAGAGATGACAGACCTCGTAATTTACACAGATAAGGACCTCCAACGACGATAGATGCTCGTAGAGCAGGAACGTGCTCATGATCTCGACATCTATACGCAATACCTTCAAGTTTTGTAAGGTAGTCTGCAGGGCTGACCCTGGAACGACGGGCTTTATCAGGTTTTGGACTTCCGCCATGGATCCATCCAATTGCAACGACTGAATTGGTCTACCAGGAACAACGTATTCCCAATTGCTCAGATCAATGGTCACATCGCGAAGATTAGGCATGTCGCGTTCATTGATGAGAGCAGTGTGGTAGTAGATGGTGACGGTCCGGAGTGACGTTTGTCTGCTCAGAAAGGAACATAACATCATCGATTCGATGATTCGGGCATTCGGAGGGCCGAGCCAAAATAGTCGAAAAGAAGTGAGCTGGAAGGGTGTTTTGTCGTTTTGGAAGAAATAGCGCCAAAGGTCTAAGTGGTGGGGGTGGTCTATCTGAAAGCGGTTGATCAGGATCAGTTCCTTGAGATTGGACATCGCTGGCAATGCAACGTATAGGTCGCGGGGCCATGGGCTGGTTCGCGGGGCCACAAAGGTGTAAGCATGGACTAATTTCGCGAGATGGGGGTACTCGAGGATGGTCTTGAGGTATGCAGCGTGATTTTCGGGGGTCTGGATGAGTAACGAGTTGAATGAACGGTAGAGTCGGGGCTGGGTGAATTTGAGTAGAGCTCGCGAAACCCTGCACATGGCTGCCTGTGTCGCATATTTGCCACCAAGGTGGGAGGCGATGTGCTCGACAATTTCGAGAGGGAAATGCCGTTCCGACATGGAGGGTGTAGGAACCAGAAGACAGTCGCCGCACAGCTTTTGGATCGTTATCCTTATATCGAGGGAGATTAATGATTGATGATTGGTCAACCAAGTCACCTTGACACGTGACTTGACACCTGTCTTCGGTTGACCAAGTTACACCTATTTTATTTTGAACTTCAACAAGGACTTGCCCATGGTTTGGAGACCGCGGTGCTTGTTCGTCAAGGTGCGGAGAACGGATGCATGGTCACTGTTACCTCCCGCCTACGGCGATCGTGCACCGAAGTATGCCGAGGCAACGATTCGGAGCACAAAGTAAGGCAGATTTCTTTCATTAAAACCGACCTTAAAGTGCATGGTAAAGGCTATCTCTACCTCCAGCCCTCACCGGCTTTTGTCCCTCCGAAGCTCAGTAGTTGTATCTAGTCAATGGACCACTGAAGAGACCAAGGCTAGTTTAATAAGGTAGTAGGATATGATCGCGTCCGTCGATCACGAGAGTTCCGCACAGGGATCGGCCCAGAAAAAGGCCGTAATGAGTTAACATGGTATAATGCGAGGAAGGACTTGGAACCTTGAATAGAAGGCTTGAATACTGGGGATACTGGGGGGTGTGTGCATATGATTAACGCGGGAATGACACAATCTAATTCGTGCTTATACTCCGAAGGTGTCTACGAGCAATTGCAATATTTCTACAAAGCACGAACAAAGGAGAAAATTTAAGTCCAACATCTACTAAAGGTCACATAATAATATTGCTTGGAATGTAGTCCAGAAGACCCTGATACTCAAACCGGAAGAATACTGAACCGAGAAACAGCTTTTACGACGCTTTCCAGATAGAGAGGAGTGGTTAATGATACCAGGTCGACGACAAAACTACGGTACAGACACTCAGGGTAATTAGTGAGAGATGTTGTTTGGGTCCCACTCCATGCGCAGCAGAGCCGCCGTATGGTGTTGTGTGCTCGTCTCCTTGGAAAACTCCTCTCGGCACTCTCGCTGCATCTCTAGATCCTAACGGCACCAATGAGCGGAGTACCAGTTTCTGAACACTCAAAATATTCATTCACCACTGGCTCTGGCAATCATCATCCATGTATTCCCTACGCCCCAGTCTCCTCCTTCTGTTCAACATTTTATTACATGAACTTGCCTCATTCCTATGGTGTACGCCGTGTTGGAATTAACCTTGTTTTTGTTGTATTGAAGACTTGATTTTACACCACAGGTGTGTATTCTGCATTTTCATTTTTCCACCCTTATCCCTCCCCCCATTGTCTTCCGTGCACACCGGCCCTTGCGATGTCTTTTGTCCTTAGTGTTATAGATAGAGCTGGAAGGCTCGTGGGATACTATTGATGCTCAATGTCAGCCACGAGACCCCTTCCTTCAGGATTGCTTCCAGTATTGTACATGTAATAGGCCGCACTTCTAGAAGATAAGCCTGAAAGACGCTATTGAAGAGCATGGGCAAGGATCCTGGTTATGGAGGCGGACCTCTTCCACATGAACCCCTTATGCTGGAGAGGTGGCATGTCTAAGTAGTGATATTGGAACACTTCTCCATCGGAAGTGTCACGCGGCGAGGCTTTGCGCATTTTGTAAGCTTATGACTTGAACCCGAAAAAGAAAAGTGTGAAACCAAACGAGGCTAGTTCAGTGCAGGGGGGAATGATGTATCGAAAGAGTACGGGGATACAATATTTCAAAGACCAAGCGGGGCACGACTACACAGTAACATGGGACTTGATACTGATTACAAAGCAGGCTTATGAAGATTTCTTTGTCTGCGAGAAAAGTTGGGTTCTGGATTTGACTGATCAACTTGGGAATTATTCCAGCATGAAACAAAAAACGAACAAGGGTTCATTCCAAGCTATTCCATAAGTGGGTCATAGTCGGCAACAGGCAATGAAGTGGGTCTTTCCCTGTGTAAAATAGGACACTGCAAATATGCCATATGTCAAACCTGAAGTTGCAACTACCTTAGGGTCATGAAAGATGAAGGTTGCCGGTCCTGAAAATTGTTTTGGGATGGAAGCTTTAGGGTTGTTGTGATGGGGGGACCCACCTCCTGCGATGTTGCATTGTTGGAGTGCGTCGTTGAAGAGGCGGAATATCATATTGTGGAGAGGACGTCGAGGGCAGGGGTGGACACAGACGACTTAGCACGCACCTAACGGTAACCAACTACTGTCCGGATATTTTATTATTCACTTCATAGCTCATGTCCTCGTGTCTCGACAGTGCAGCGTGCATTTGCCAGTATTGCCCCTCGGAATAAATATACATGACTAGAACCTGATATATAGTGAACCATCCAGGGTACTGCCTGGTTCTCTGATGTGTGGAAGTCCGTCGTCTCAGCAATGCCGTGCAGGAAATCTGATTCAATGGTATATATACCTCCGAGGAAAACGGTGCCAGCACCACTCCAGTCAACTAAGCGAACAGCCAAGTCGCTCCAATCGCCGGGGCCGGAAATCCTTTCCGATTTTTTTTTTGTACTCGCTGGATAGAAGCCGAGCGTTCAGAAGCTAAAGATGGATTTCTTCGGCCTTTATACTTTACCTCGTATAGGTACTGATGTTGGTATTGGAGACAGGCCGGATTTACAATCCTGTCATCCGTTCAAAGGTACCGAGAGATATCAACCTCGCGTTTACGAGCGCAGGAGACATTCCGGTGTCTTTTGTATGCAGTTTCATAGGGCCGCCACGTTGATGACTGGTCGGCATCGATCCCGGGACCCGGGGATGCAGTATGTGGATTGAAGAGATAAGGATTCATGTGTCGTTGGAGAGCACAACGGCGAGAATTGGAGCCTCCTAGCCAATTGGTACCGAGCCCGTAGTCGCAGCTCCTAAATCTCATGGCCGCTTTCTTCAAGACGTGCGTGATTCATTTTGTCACATTCGTCGGGAGAGTGGATTGATACTTTGGCGCGTCCCATTGAGGTAATTTATTATTGTCCGCTTGCAGAGTCATACTACCCGATTGACTAATGCCTTCCTCTTCTGATAGATTGCTAGCCTCGCCGAGCACCCCTGCACCGTTGCGGAATGGTCGTCTGGGTGCTACATACTGCCTAACCTATTTCATCGTCTGCACGTCCTCACTACGAAATGGATCGGTTGGTCTCAGTGCCTTTTTGAAGAGCGAAACTTCTTCCTGTACGAGGCCCTCGTTCCGTCCGTATTTCAATTTCACTGGAGGAATCCTGGTCACAAAACGCGTGCCTATCGAGGATATACACGTTACGAACGCGTCCCCGAGTAAATCAGTGGTCTAAGGGCACTTTGTTAGGAATAAACCTGAGGCCACACCACAGGGCTGCGATGCGTATGTGGTAGTACACCAAGAAATCGAGGCTTAATTCCCGACCAGGGGAGCTTCATATTCTCCCTCTGGATGGGACTATCATAGTCCGCCGGATTGTGCACATAACGCTGACGGAGGCTTCCGGGGACGAGCCCGAAAAGGGGGCGTTCAGAACTTGTGGGTGTAAATGCAGAGAGCGTTAGTTTCGCGGAACCAAGAACGTGATGGACGGTTTGTGGTTCATTGTTTCGGGAAGGGGCAGACCACTGCTGCCATTGCGGCCCTCTCGCGGTAAAGAAGTAAAGAACCTTTCGACGTATGCACTGATAGACGGAGAAGGGGGGACAACAGTAAGAAAACCAACCCCTTACAAGAAATTTCTTGTAAGCGCGCGCTTAGCGGATGTCCACTTGATGCGTTTAGTGGTCGGCAGTATCCTTTGGATTTTGATCGCTCCCTTTGTAGGATAGGAACATCTCCGCAGCCTAAGTACCCAATGTACGTCGGAAAGTAGCCGGAAAGCTAAATGCCATTGCCATTAAGTCATTACGCTCTGGACAGAAGTATCAACGGTTCATCATGACAAATTGCCTGGGTCATCTGCGCTGTACCTCTCCACACTTGTCCTATCTCCACGGGGTCGTTACTAGTGTTAATATGTTCCATTGCAGCATTACTACACATGGAAATAGATATTTTGGGCGGTGCTATGCGCAACACGTGAGAAACAGTTCGCATGAAATCCATGACGACAGAGGGGCTATGTAAACGGATACACCAAGGTACAGGGTGGCATATATAAGGGCTTAGGACCAAGTGAAAATGAAGCTTTACCGTCAAACAGCTGGCCTGTTCGATCCCAACCAAACACCCAACTGTCGCAGCCCCAAACTTTATAACCACTTCTTTACGACACTTCACGACCTTTCACGACCTTTTTACACCTACCCTCGACTTATAACCTCACCCGCACTTGATTGGTCGTGCCACAATGTCATTCTATGCTGCGAGCTACCCATCTTCATCCGGAAGCGTCATCCTTCCCTCAGCAGGTGTACCAGTTACACGATCGCATCGTTCGTACTACTATGAACCGCCCATGATGGGTGTGCCCACACAACACTATTACCCTGCGATGGGGGCACCCGCGTACCAGCAACCGATCATCGTGTCGGGAGCGAGTTATGCATCGCCGTCCTATGGCTATGGAGGATATGGGGGATATGGAGGGTATGGAGGATATGGAGGATATGGAGGATACGGAGGATATGGCGGAGCGCCGACGGTGATCATTTCGAGCTCAAGCGGTCGGAGGCACCGGAGGCATCGGCACAGAAGCAGAGGGTTCCTGGGGTATCTCTGATGATATGTATGATGTATGTATTTGTACCTGTAACTTGATGTATCATTAGGACTAGCGTGTGAAAGAAATCAAAGTCGCACGGTTGTGTGTGATTTTCGTTCCAAGCGTTCTTGTCCCACCCCAGGATTCAGCCAAGCCTCAGGCGACGACGCCATTCCCCTCCTTTACCTTCCCGTTCTTTAACCATACATGGGCTTCGCTACCTTCCGTGTCGGCCACGCTCGCCCTCACAAACATTCCCGACGTGCAACCCCAAATTCAAGTACGTTGCCCAGTCTTCTTGTTCCCTGTTTATCTCGTTGCTAACCAACCCAGCTTGCAAGACTGGTGGTTTCTACCAGGCCCCAACCAACCAACAGGTCGTCGATGCTCTGAAGCCTCTCGAAATCAAATGGGACAACACTTGCCTCGACGCCAACAAGGCTGACATCTATCTTTACGCCCCCACAGCTGAACGCTCCCGTGTCGCTGTCTGGGAAAAAGTAGAATTTGCCTCTGGCTCTGTCACTGTCGACCTCATGCCTCGTTGGTGGAACTCGACTGCTTCGATCAATCTCCAGCTCGGTATCGTCCCAACTGGCCAAGCCCCTTTCCTCTCGGAACTCCCTGCTGGTCCCGTCTTTACCGCCACCTACACCAAGCCTGAATCCGGCGAAATCCCTCCCGCTGCAGATACCTCCATTACTTCCAGCCCTGTCATCAATATGGAACAAAAACTCGAGCAAGGTAGCCAAGGAATGAGTCGGGGCAAAACTGCTGCTGCAGTCCTCCTCCCCCTCCTCTTCATCATTGGCTGTGTCGTAGCATACATTAGGTGGCAACGCAAGAAAGCCTCGCAAAAGAGCCAACGTTTCAGCATCGCCGTCGATAAACGCATGTCCACCATCTCCACCGACTGGAAATCTGTTACCGCCGCTGGTGCAAACGCCGCCATCCGGAACTCTATCGCTGTCTCTGGCAACCGCTCCTCATCGTTTTCCTTCGGTGGTATCCGCCCTGCATCGACATTTGCGCCAGATGACGGCAACAACCAGGCTGGTGTCGGTGCCAGGCAGATGACACAGATGAGGACAGGCGTGGGACTTCGTAACCCTTCTGCTCTTTCTGGCGAGCGTGTTTCCAGAGTGTCCTTTGCTGATACCGTTCGCCAATCTCGCGTTTCATTTGCCAACGACCCGCGACCCTCGACCGAGTCCCGTCGTACGAGAGCCTTCCATAATGACTATATTCCCCCTGTTCCCTCTCTTCCTCCTAACGCCGTTATTGCTCCTGGTCCTACTTCCTCTGCTAGTGACGATGCCTCTTCAACCGAAGATGGTGCTCTCAGCCCCACACAGACCCAAGGCCCACTTACGCTCACTCCTGAGGATATTCGTGCTCGTATCGCCGTAGGTTCGCGTGCCCGTAGTGTTTCAAATGCGTCTATTCAAAAGAAGGATGAAATCGATGACGTCTTGCCTGCTCTCAGCAGTACGTAGCCTGTTTTTTCTCCCCTGGGCATACGTTAATCCCGTTGTCTTTTTGTAAAAGTGATGCGCACGGACCAAGGCGAAGACTTCCTCCTCCCCACGCCTGCCCCAGCCCACACTCAGTCACACGCTCCAACTTCCCCCGCATCACCCCCACCAAGAATGATGTCTCCTATTATGGCATCCATGCCAATGCCGGCAAGTGTTATGTCACCTGATGAGATGCTCCGTGCGTACGCCGAGAGAAAGAAGACGGGCTCCGGCGCACCTATCAGTTACCCTATGCCCGCCGCTGTCTCGTCCCCCATGTCCCCGAGGATGGTGCCCATCCCTATGTCGCCACCAATGGCCATGTCGCAGTTGCCCATGTCACCGACGAATACGGGTGGCGGGACTGTGAGACCCCTGTTTAGCTCTACTGGAGTTGTTAGTCCTACCAATCCTGGGAATGGCCAGGCGTATAGTCATGGGAAGAAGGGTAGTGTTGCGGTGGGGCAGTACGGTGGTGCCAAGTATGAGATTGGCGATGATGAGGACCCGTATGGTGGAACTGCTTGAGTTGTGAGTTTGTTATGGTTACCTTGACGCGTTCCCTTTTCGACTCGTGAATGTCGCTCGAGGTGCGACTTCGTATTGCCAGACTTGGTTACTGGTTTCCGCTCATTTTAATTCTCGATCTCTATCCTCCTCCCGTGTACACTGCTTCTTCTTTTCTTCTTTCTGTGATATTATTATTCGTGAGTGATGACGGTGAAAAGAGTTTTATACCTATATATGCGTATATATATTGATAGCTATACCTTTCTTCTCCCATTTCCGATTTTTATTGCTCCCCGCCCTTCACACGTTTTATTTCACGATACGCCTTGATTCCGTATCATCCACACCGACTTTGATTCTTGATTCACCTACGTCCTCGAGATGTCCTTTTATTCCCCCCCCCCCCCCCCCCCCCCTATTCGGTGTGGTGATGGCGTTTTGGATGTTGATTCATATCCTCAATGGTCTGGTGACCGACCGTGTGTTAGTATGGTCTTATAATTCTCTTTGCTTTTGGATGTGCGTGTTACGGTTAATTATACCAGGCGTATATATCATATCAGTTTTTCCCGTTGGGATAGATGATTTATGCCGAGGGAGTCTGAGGAGGTGAGTACAGAAGTGCTAGGTAGCCTAATAACCGCCCCTTCTGAGTGCTGGAAACTCAACCATGACTCGTTGGAACTGGAACTGCTCTCGGAGGTGCGGGTCCAAGTGGCTTCCAAGTGTAGTATCATGCTCCATCGGCGCCGGGCTCGGGAATCTACGCAGGCTCGCGGCCAGTTGCTTTCAGACCCGCTGCAAACTCGCAAACATTGGCGAATTCACCCCCTCTTTCATGATCACGCTTGCGACAAAACTCCGCAACATGTTACCACTCCCAAGTCTAAGCATCCCGAGGGCACACCGAAAGTGAACATGTTGGATGACGGTGTTACGTAAGTATGAGGTCAACTAGCAGTGTGTAGCGCCGACATATCATGCCCTTCACATTTCCTCATGCACCATCTTCAATTTACTAGATAATACACTTGCTACATGCACTCTCTTCCATGATACACTGGATCAAGCACCCCTCGGCTGTAACTACTGACAGCGTCCTCACCAGCTGACTCGGGTTCAACGCGCATCCACCCCTCCGGCCAAGCATGTATGTTTTGCATGCATACATGTATATCTGCATTAACATTATTGCTCGTCACAAGTAAATTTTATTTGAGACTTTCGAAAGCATCCCAGTTGGAAACTCCCCGACCGCCCCATGGACGACCTGGTTTCATTATGTTTACAATGTTCTCAAGCCGGCATTCCCACCTCGTAAGATGACCGTGGTAGGGGTTCCATAGAGGTCGAGGCATCAGGCGGGAGAGGGGAGCTCTGGGGTAGTGGTGAGTGGATCCGTTTTCAATGTAGGAATTACGTACTGAGTCTCTAGCAAGATCCTCCGTGCCTTCAGCCTTTAGTTTCGTTGAAGAGGTCTTGCAGGTTAGTTGCCCTTCCGCGACCTTCGACTCTTGCAACTCCACCGCGTCCGCCGATATCGTTGAATTCTGTGCTGTCTTACCCCCATATCGGAGAAACAGGGTGTTTCACGTGCCCGAACATTTAGCGCATGCATATCTCATCCGATCCTAACGTTTTGCGGACCTCTGGTCATATGTATTGCGTTCCACCTGTGCTCGCTACTGCCTGCATCTCAATGTTGATCCTCAGTGTGCGAATTCATGTTTGTTCGGCTTTCTGCTTCCTCTGGCGCGAGAATTGGAACGGCAGCCCACTTTGCCATGAACAACACCGAAGTCCAAGGCTTGGATTCGTTCCACTTGACGCACTGAGCACCTGAGGCTTCAGTTCGGCACTTGTGGGCTCATCCAAGCGGAAGAGTCTGCTCACCAGGGGTGTCGTTGATGGCGTCTTTTGTAAGTCAAGGTTTCGTAAAATCAGTGAACTGATATCCCACCACACTACCTAACTTCCAGTTCGAGGTGCCCTACCTCGCCCATGTCCTCAAGGCGTTCTCTGTGACAACAATCAATATATCATCCAAACCCCGTGTATCCCCATACCACTGAATCTTTCCCCGCCTCTCCTTCAGCACAGATCAAAAGGGTGGCTCCTCGTGGTCTGGATTATGAAGCCCACGCTGTCCTCTCACTACCACTCTTGCACCATGCCAGTACATTTCCTTCATCTTCCTTTTGTTCGCCTTGTCGCTCGGACCTGTTTCACGAGCTGGATCAGCGGACTCTCAAGGCGCTCTTAAATATTGATTAATTAAGTTTGGGGTAACCTGGAACAAAAAGGCTGTTGACATTGAAGTTTTGTTAGAACGTTGGAACGAAAGGGTGACGAAAATGTTAGGTGCCGCCATCCGGTGAGTGGATATCCTCTCGGAGTACAACTGATGTCTAACTTTTCACGGTAACCCTCGTAGACATGTGTTTCGCAATGACCTCCCACTCCAGGTCACCCGGTGGCACTCAAACGAGCCGCCGACATATTCTCACCCTTCTGCTCCTATCGGCCAAGGTCATGTTCGACACATCAGTATTGATACTCGTCTTATCCTCCGACCTAGTATCTTCAAGGTCTGCGTCGAGGAGAGCGGGTTAGCTTCACTTTCAGGGTAGTCTCGTACAGTGCCCTGACGGCTACATACTCGAGTATATGGGTCACCCCAGGGCTGAATGTCCGACATCAAACGACTTGCCCATGCACAATGCACAGCTAGCACCCATCCTGTGCCTAGGCCGACGCTAAACTCTGGGCTAAACTGAATACTCCTTTGATGCGTCCTGCTGCCAGCAACTGAGTACTGTGCGTACAACGCACAACTCAAAGGTCAGTGGGAGTTCGCTTTGGCACACTGGATGTCGGTGCTCCTGTAGCCTGTCTAAGTATTAATTATCAGACGGGTTTGGGAGGGTTGGATGAAGAACAAGGAGTTAAGCATGATGACATGGACATTTGGTGAGTCCGTCTTTTCATCGCGTCTTGGTATCATTGAAGGACTCAGCTCAGCATCCTCGTAACACCGACCAGGAGCATGTAGCAATTAATCTTAGTTTTTATCCGCTTATACGAAAACATCGGAACGCGCATCCTGCAACTGACCCCTACGTCACACGTCATCAACCCCCTCCCTGGGCCGTCCTCCTTTCACCATGTTCTTGAAAATAGCTACCCTCATGCGATAATTCACTGCCTCAGACACCTTCAAGTCATCAACGTTGTTGTTGTGTTGTCCAGATCGATGCAAAGGAGGTGTCTACAACAGGCAGAAGACACCAGTTAGCTAGCTAATCTGTTAGTAGATTCTCAGTGATTCCTTGCGCATTATTACACCCTTTCCGATTCGCCGTCGCGGAGGATCATCGCTCCAACTAACGACGCCCCTGAGATTATAGATCAAGGATGCAGTGACCTATTGGGCCTTATGGTATTGTCCCCGACTATGTAAAACGTGCCCTGGCGGTGTCGTTTTTGCGGCCCGAGTACATTCCTACAAGTTGGATAGCACTCCATAGTTGAAAATACAATATCATACCGTGATTTTCGACATCAAACACAAATGCGTATAAGTGGCACACGAACATCGATATATACACTACACCCCTATGGCAGATGGAAACCGATAAGGGATAACATAGCTCCACTGCGAAAGCTCGTCTTCGTGGTCAACAAACTTGTAGTTTATCCAGGCGAAATTACGGATATCAGCATAAACTGTGACGAGGTGATCCGGCGTATGTGTCTGTCCATGCTCAAAAGCCTCGAGAATATGCTCGACACATTCACATCCATCGGGTAAGGCACATAACCATTCCTTATCCTGGTCGGCCGTCGTGTCCTCATCCTGGACGGTTATTGTGTCCTCATCCTGGACGGTTATTGTGTCCTCATCCTGGTCGGTTGTCATGTCCTCATCCTGATCGGTCGTCATGTCCTCGTCATCCTACAATCACTTGTTTGGTCAGTGTGACTTGAACTGTTGCAAATCCTGGCTCACCTGCCATAAAACATCCAGCTGTTTCTCAATGCCTAATATCTCCCTGCATGAATCACACCAGTCTATATCAGGTGGAGCTTCAACTGCAGGATTTTTTGTCCGATAGCAGACAGCGAATTTCTCTTTTTCTACAATATTGTCCATGTCAAGCCTTCCAATTGGGATCATATCAACAACACGATAATGCCTAAGTCTTGAATATTTACGTTCGTCCTAAATTGTGGTTTGAGTCAGATTGCGATCTGATGCTGTCGAAATAACTGGAGAGACTCACAAAAATATGATCTGACAAGGAGATAAAATCCCATCCCTGTACTTCTGACCAGATACGAAGATCAATGAGCTTCAAAAAGTGGACGCAGTCCGACGTCTCAAACATATTTGAAGGAAAAAAGAGATATTCCACAAGCAATGCCATAGCAGTATAGTGTAGCTCAGTCTGTTGATCGAATAAGGCCCCCGGGTCCTCTCCTAAATCCTGGCATTCCTGAGACTCCCAAGAAATTGAAACGCAGGCAGTGGGATGTGAACCGGTTCCGATACCTGCTGTAGGCCCAAATAAAAGTTTCAGACACAAAGCTGGAAATAACGGGAGTGAATTGTACCTTTTGACACCTCATTGGAAATTCTCCTCATAACTTTGAGCAGAATGTCTCCTCGCTCAAGCGTAAAGTTTGGGAACATCCCCGACCTATTGAAGTCATGGAGGTAATCGCTAAATGATTTATGGCGAACACCAAGTCCTAAGCTGAAAGCTTCTGCTGGTGAAGGGATCCTGAGGACCGAATGAAGGTGGTGAAGAGCGCTATATGCGGCATCCCGTGTCATGCCCAAAATATTACAGACTCCAGCGAAGCTAAGCCAACGGAAGCGGTCCCAGTCGAGCAGGAGTTTTTTGGTCTCGGGGAGTATGCTTGTCGGAATTCGGGAGAGAATACGGGAATAGAGTGCATCGAGATTGGCCATTGGATGGACATTTCCCTCCCTCAGCTCAGATGGGACATTGTCAATCACCTCGAGGACTAGCTTAAGCTGTGATGCAGGATTGGCATAAATTGGGTCATCAATAAAGCTAACTGCAGTGAAAGCATAAGCAAATAAGCCGTTCGCAGCAGCGGCGAGCTTCAAGAAGTCATGTTCTGCTGGCCATTGAGCATGACTCATGAGAGCGGGGTATTTTGTCCGAAGTTTGTCCAGTTCGTCGCGAAGGTAACGCTCGACGTCCTCACGAGATTCGTCAGAGTCGATGATGATTTCCTCTTTCTTGTAGCTCGGGACAACTCTGGGAAGGGAAAGGAAAGAAGTGATATGAGGCTCGGGGCGGCTGGCAACGATCCATATAAAAGGTGCATTGGGATATGTCGTAGAAAAGTATGAAATGAGTCCGAGGATCGTGCGCTGAGTATGACGGCCTTGGCTATGCTCGTCGTTGCACTCATCTAGACCATCAATCAAAATCAAGAAGCGCTTGCCATGGGGGTTGATGGCGTGGTGCACGAATGGCTCAACAATAAACTTGTTGAATTGTGCTGACATCGATTTTTGTGGCAGTAGCGGGTCGTTCGTCATTTCATCTTGGATGAATTGACGGTAAGACGGGTTGTTGACCGCGAGTTGGTATGCAAGGGTAGGGAAGGTTTTGGAGCCGTCGTTGCGCCCATTGATCGAAAAGAATAGGGAGGCGTCAAGTGTGAGATCGGGAGCGATCCTGGAAGCGTTCTCGGCGAGAGTTTGCATAATTGCAGACTTGCCGACACCAGCGGGTCCGACGAGCCAAAACATCCTTTTATTCTGCATGCGATTGGCAATAAAGTCCTGCATTCGTTGCAGGATTGACAGTCGAGTTCCGGGGTGGCATCGAGGGGGAGGATCACGAGCTGAGGAATCGAAGGCCGCGCCTGGTATTGTAGCCTTCGCAAACTTCTCCATGACTATTTTATCAAGCTCAGTATAGCGTAACGATTCAGAGAGCACAGTCCCTTACAGTCGTCAGGGCAATTGAACTCGTTCATCACTGGGTTGTTGACGACGAAGTGGTGAGCGTTCCTGAA
The DNA here is from genome assembly GCA_018524895.1 of Podaxis sp. C-F-101400. Classification (NCBI taxonomy): domain Eukaryota; kingdom Fungi; phylum Basidiomycota; class Agaricomycetes; order Agaricales; family Agaricaceae; genus Podaxis; species Podaxis sp. C-F-101400. Next base: position 159,276 of record JAEUWR010000194.1, read on the forward strand.
GGCTCCTGAGGTCCCTTGGGTTCGGCGCGAGCCTCGGAAGTTTTTTCGGCGCTGATGTTGCTGGAGTTGAATCGTAAATCAGATCATCAGACAAGGATCGAGTGGTCATAGTGCTTACAGGCAGCGATTGATGAACACCGTGACCTGTTGGATCTACGGAAAACTCATTCGATACAGCATGGGGTGCGGACTGATTAGGAATGACCAGGGTTTCGGCCATAGGATATTGGAGCATAGCGGGACAGGTTGTCTGGGCAGGAGGTTCTGGTGTCAGACACCCAGATATACGCTATCACAAAGTCGGTCAGGCCATCTGATTGTTGGCATGCGCTGGGGCACTCACAGGTGGGCATTGAGAGGCGGAAGGTCTTGTCGAATCCACAAGGGAAATGTTCGTTGTGTGGGGTGCGGGTTGATCAAGGAGGTAGGCGGAAGTATTGTTGGTAGTATTGTTGGTAGAGTAATCAAGTGGAGGGGAGTTCGGGATGTAGGTAGCAGGTTGGATCGGCGGGTATGTGTATGGATATTTGGGAATTCCAGTTGTCGACAGTGGGCACATGGGTACGTTGGCCGTAAAAGGTTGAGCCATTGACGGAGGATATGGAAAGAGTGGAGCCAAGGGGTGCTGATTTATAGGGAGATACGATGGAGGCATGAACGATTGGCCTGTCTGGAATTGGTGCGCACAGGGATTGGAGAGATGGGCAAGGGGCTCGTATGTGCGACGGTGCAGAGAAGGATAAGGCAGGCCGACTGAAAGTTCATTTACTTGGTCTTGGTCTTGTTGTTCAGCAGGATCCATGGTGGGTAGGTTAGACGGACGACCGTGGGCGATGAGAAAGCAAAGGCGTATTGGTTGGGCATTAATGGCTGGTGGTAATTGCTGTGTGATGGCGTGGCTGTACGTACACGTTCCATTACAGTAATTGCGGGATGCAACTGGTGACAGAGTGGCCAATGCCCATTATCCATTGTCTACTCCCGTTTTGCAGAGGCTTTCTTATTAGATAGATCCCCATCCTTCCTCAAGGTATGAATCTCTGCGAAGGCGCCTCTGACTGCCAGGTATTTTCGGTGGTGACTAAGGTTGTTTCACAGTAGCGTGCTTCACCCTACCTCTATGGACCCTTGCTTTGCTCGTCACATCAAAAATCACAGGCGTTGAACTCGAAAAGCTGCATAGGCTCGTGACCAACCGCTTCTTGCAGACTCTGTTTGGCTTCGTTCAGAAGTCCTCCTCTCTCCTGATCTCTCTTGCGACAAACCTCCGCAACGTGTTACCACTTCCAAGTTTAAGCATCCCGAGGGCACACCGAAAATGAACTTGTTGGGAGACGGTGTATGAGGAGGTCAACCAGCAGTGCGTAGCGCCGGCATATCATGCTCTTCGTACCTACTCATGCGTCATGAAGATATCCTCATTCCACCAGATAATACACTTGCTACATGAACTCTCTTCCATGATACACTGGATCAAGCACCCCTCAGCCGTAACTACTGACAGCTGCCTCACCAGCTGACTCGGGTTCAACGCGCATCCACCCCTCTCGCCAAGCATGTACATTGTTGCACGCATACCTGTATATCATGATCGCTCGTCACAAGTAAATTCCATTTGAGACTTTCGAAAGCATCCTAGCCGAAAACGCCTTGACCGCCCCATGGACGACCGAGTTGCATTATGTTTACCAGACTCCCAAGCCGGCGTTCCGACCTTGTGGGGCCATCGTGGCAGGGGTTTCCATAGAGGTCGAGGCATCAGGTAGGAGGGGGGAGCTCTCGTGTCAGGGCTGGGGTTCTAGTGAGTAGATCTATTTCTAATGTAGGAAATGCGTACTGAATCTCTTGCAAGATCCTCCGATGTTTTAGGCCTTTGGTTTCGTTGAAGAGGTTCTGTAGCTTGGTTACAGCCCGCGACTTTTGACTCTTGCACCTCCACCACGTCCGCTGATATCGTTAAATTCAGCGCCGTCTTACCCCCATATCAAAGAAACAGAGTGTTTACGTGCCTGAACATCTAGCGTATGCGCATCTTATCCGATCTAAACGTTTCGCGAACCTCTTGGTCATACACATTGCGTTCTACCTTTTCATTATTGCTTGCATCTCGAGATTTTATATCTGCTCGGCTTTCTGCTTCTTCCGGTGCAAGGATTGGAACGGCAGCCCCACCTGGCGTCATGTCACGAACAGCACCGAAGTCTAAAGCCTGGATTCGTCTCGCTTGACGCACTGGGCTCCCGAGGCTTCACTTCGGCATTTATGGGCTCGTGCAAGCGGACGAGTTTGCTCACCAGGAATGTCGCTGATGGCGTCTTTTGCAAGGCAAGGTTTCGTAAAAATCAGTGAACTGATATCCCACTACACCACCTAACTCCCAGTTTGGGGTGCCGTGCCTCGCCCATGTCCTCAAGGCGTTCTCTGTGACAACAATTGGTATCTCCCAACCCTGTGTACCACGTACCACTGCATCTTTTTCTCGCCTTTCCTTTAGCGCAGACCAAAGGTTGGTTCCTCGCGATCTGGATTATGATGCCCACGCTGTCCTCTCACCACCGCTCTTGCACTATGCCAGTACATTTCCTTCCTCTTCCTTTTGTTCGCCTTGTCGCTTGGACGTGTTTCACGAGCTGAATCAACAGATTCCCAAGGCGCTCTCAAATATTAATTAAATTTGGGGTAACTCGGAACAAAAGGCTGTTGGCATTGAAGTTTTGCTAAAGGACAGCTCAGCATCCCCATTCACACCGACCACGAGCGTGTTGCACAATTAATCTTATGTGCCTATACGAAAACGTCGGAACCCGCATCAAGTTGCAACTGACCCCTACGTCACACGTCATCAACCTCCTTCGCGGATCATCCTCCTTTCACCATGTTCTTGAAAACAACCCTCATTCCTCCCCAAAATGTAAGAATTTTCTTCAAACACCTTCAAGTCATCAACGCCGTTGTTATGTTGTCCGGATCGATGCACAAGAGGTGTCTACAACAAGCAGAAGGCGCCAGTTGGCTAGCTAGTCTATCAGTAGGTTTTCAATGATTCCTCATGCACCATTGCACCCTCTCTGACTCAGCGCCATAGAGGATCATCGCCCCGACCACTGACATACCTGAAATTATAGATCAACAATGCGGTGACCCATTGTCACTTGAAAGTCCCATTCTAATGTCCCCGACTATGTAAAACGTGCCCTGGCGGTGTTGTTTTTGTGGCCCGATCACGCTCTTACAAACTAGATAGCACTCTATAATTGAAAATATAATATCATACTACAGGTGATTTTCGATAGCAAACAATACAGATGCGTATAATGGCAGCGAACAACATCAGTATATACGCTATACTCCTGTGGCAGGTGGAAACTGATAAGGGATAACATAGCTCCACTGCGAAAGCTCATCTTCGTGGTCAACAAACTTGTAGTTTATCCAGGCGAAGTTACGGATATCGGTATAAACTGTGACGAGGTGATCCGGTGTGTGCGTCCGTCCATACTCAAAAACCTGGAGAATATGCTTAATGCATTTACATGGCCACAATGGTCTATATTCCCATTTCTGAACCTGGTAGGGTATCACGCCCTAATCACTTGCTTGGTCAGTGGGACTTGAACCGTTGCAAATCATGACTCACTCTCTGTAAACCTTTATTCATGCATGGATCACACCAGTCTATATCAGGTGGAGCTTTAACAGCAGGATTTTTAGTCCGATACTGGACAACGAATTTCGCTTTTTTCACAATATTGTCCATGTCAAGCATTCGAATTGGGATCGTATCAACAACGCGAAAATCTTTGAGTCTGGAATAGTTATGTTCATCCTGAACCGTAGTTTGAGTCCGATTGAGATCTGATGCCATCGAGATTAATTGAAGACTCACAAAAATATGGTGCGACAAGTAGATGATGGAATGTTCATGCATTCTTCGAAGATCAAGTAGCTTCAAAAAGTGGACGTCATCTGAGCTCTCAAACATTGGTGCTGGGTTAAGGAGGCGGTCGTTGATGCAACCCATAGCAAAACCATATAACTCAGCCCGTCGTTTCGACAAGGTCTCCAAATCCTCTCCTAAACCCTGACATCCCTGAGACTCCCAAGAAAGTGAAATACAGTCGCTGGGATCAGAGCCAGTTCTAATACCTGCCGCAGACCCAAATCAAGGTTTCAGATCCAAAGCTGGAAATAACGGGTGTAAATCATACCTCTTGACACCTCGTTAAAGATTCTCTTTAAACATTGGAAGTCAAGGTCTTCTATCTCGCAATTGACATCTGGAAACATCCCCGACCTATTGAAGTCACAGAGGTAATCGCTAAATGATTTATGCCGAAAAGCAAGGGCTTCGTCGAAAGCTTCCTCCGGTGAAGGGATCATAAGGACCGAATGAAGGTGATGAAGAGCGCTATATGCGATATCCCGTGTCATGCCCAACTGGTCACAAAGCCCAGCGAAGGGGGGCCTGAAACCCGCCCCCACGAAGAGCAGCAGCTTCTTGGTCTCGGGGAGTACATTTTTCGGAATTCGGGAGAGAATACGGGAATAGAGTGCATCAAGATTAGCCATTGGATGGACATTTCCCTCCCCCAGTTGAGATGGGACATTGTCAATCACTTCGAGGACTAGCTTAAGCTGTGATGCAGGATTGGCATAAATTGGGTCATCAATATATCCAACTGCAGTGAAAGCATAAGCAAATAAGCCGTCCGCAGCAGCAGCAAGCTTCAAAAAGTCATGTTCTGCTGGCCATTGAACACGACTCTTGAGAGCGGGGTACTTTGCCCGAATTTTCTCCAACTCGTCGCGGAGGTAACGCTCAACGTCCTCACGAGACTCGTCGGAGTCAATGATGATCTCCTCTTTCTTGTAGCTCGGGACAACCCGTTGACGTGAAAAGAAGTAAGTGATATGAGGCTCCGGACGGCTAGCGACAATCCATACAAGAGGGGCAGTGGGATATGTCGTAGAGAAGTATGAGATGAGACCGAGGACCGTGCACTGGGTATGGCGGCCTTGACTATGCTTGTCGTTGCACTCATCTAGACCGTCAATCACAATCAAGAAGCGCTTGCGGTCAGGGTTGACAGCGTGCTGCGTGAACGGCCTAACAATGAACTTGTCGAACTGTGCTGTCATTGATTTCTGCAGCAGCAACGGGTCGCTCGCTACTTCATCTTGGATGAATTGACGGTAAGACGGGTTGTTGACGGCGAGTTGATATACAAGGGTAGGGATGGTTTTGGAGCCGTCATTGCGCCCATTGATCGAAAAGAATAAGGAAGCGCCTAACATAAGATCGTGGGCGATCCTGGAGGCGTTCTCGGCGAGAGTTTGCATGATTGCAGACTTGCCAACACCAGCAGGTCCAACGAGCCAAAGTATCCTTTTATTCTGCATGCGATCTGCAACAAAGTTCTGCATTCGTCGCAGGATTGCCAGTCGAGTCCCGGGGTGGCATCGAGGAGGAGGATCACGAGCTGAGGAATCGAAGGCCACGCCTGGTATTGTATTCTTCGCAAACTCCTTCATAACTAGTATTAGAAATAGCTCAGTATAGCGTAGCGATTCAGATAGCAAGCCGCTTACAGTTATCAGAGGGGCTGGAGTCATTCATAACAGGACCATTGACGACGAAGTGATGGGCACCCCTGAAGATCCCTCCTGTCGTTCGAGTTCGTTGCGAGCCTTGCTGGTTCCGGCGGCGCTGATGTTGTTGAAGGTGAATTAGATCGTTTGAAAAGGACAGACGATGGTGAGGCTTACAGGCGGCGAGTGGTAAGCTGAAAGCTCTGTTGGATCGATGAAAAACTCGTTCGGTACAGCATGAGGTGTGGACTGATCAGGATTGACTGAGGCTTCCAGCATAGGACGTTGAGGTGTGGCAGAGTAAATTGTCTGAGCGGAAGGTTCCAGTTTCGGGTGAGGATATGCACGCTATTCAAAGGGAAGTCAGGTCTTCTGATTGTCGGCGTGCACTGGGGCGCTCACGGCGGGGCATTGAGTGACAGAAAGCCTTGTTAGATCCACGGAGGAGTTGCCCGTTGCGTGGGGTGCGGGTTGATCAAGGAGGTAGGCGGAAGCATTGTTGGCAGGGTGGCCAATTGAAGCGTGGTGGGGGGTGTAGGCAGCAGATTGGATTGGCGGGTATGGGTATGGGTGTATGGGAATTCCAGTCGTTGAGGGTGGGTATGTGGGTACGCCGGCCAGGGTCGTAAAAGGTTGAGCCATCAACTGAGGATATGGGAAGAGTGGAGCCAGGGAGTACTGATTTACAGTTGGAGGCGCGAACGATGGTCTTGTCTGGAATTGATGCGAGAGATGGGCAAGGGGCTCGCTTGTGCGATGGTACACAGAAAGATAAGGCAGGCCAACTGGAAGTTCGTTCACTTGGTCTTGTTGTTCAGCAGGGTCCACAGTTGGTATGTTAGACAGACAATCGTGAACGATGAGAGAGCAGAGGTGTGTTGGTTAACCGCTGATGGCTGGCGGGGAGTTGTGAATTGCTGTGTGCGGGCGGGGCTGTACGCGTTCATGGCATGACTTCTGTGATGTGTCAGGTGACAGCGCTTGAGGGCGTTCTCGTGAATCTACACAAGGGTGATCTAAGTCACTGGTATTTTTTCAGTGGTAGCCTACGTTGCCTATGGTATCATTGGGCATCATCCGTGACTTCAGCTTCCCGACCAGCTGACTTGGGTCCAACGCGCATCTACCCCTCAGGCCAACTATGTACGCTATGCGTACGTACCTGTGTACACGTGCACATAAAATGACTGCTCGTCCCGAATAAATTTCGTCTGAAATCTTTCGAAGGCATCTCAGGTGAAACCCCCTGACCGCCCCATGGACGAAGGGGTTCCATTATACTTGTCAGGTCCTCCAACCTCCGTCGCTACATCACTCGGTGATGGAAAGCAGGGATTCCACTGAGGCCGAGACCTCAGGCCTCAGGCGGGAGGGGAGAACTCCCGTTATCGGTGTTGGCGTTCCAGCGAGTGGATTAATTTCAAATGCAGGAATTACGCGCTGACTCTCTTGCAAAATCCTCCAATCCTTCACGCTGCCAGTTTCGCTGAAGAACTTCCGTAGATTAGTTACAGCCCCGCAACCTTCGCCTCCACCACATAAGCTGAAATCGTTGTTCAGCGCCGTTGTGCGCTTCATATCGGAGAAACAGGACGTTTCCGTCCGTGCACATTCAAGCATATGCATATCCTATTCGATCGCGACGTTTTGCGAACCTCTGCTCATGCTCGGTGCGTTACGCTTTGTTCTTCACTCCCTGCACCCTGGTGTTGATTCCCAGTTTGCGGTTTTATGTCTGCTCAGCTTCCTGTTTCCTCTGATACGGGGATCGGAACGGCAACTCACCTTGCCCATGAGCAGCAGGGTTTCCCAAAGCCTGAAGCGGAAGTCGCCTCACTTGGCGCACCAAGCTCGCGAAACTTTGTGGACCCACGCGAATGGTTGGGTTTCTATACCAATGGCACTGTTGGCAATGTCTTTTGTAAGCCAACTTTTTGCATAATCAGACATCCGATAACACGTCACAACGCCTAACTCCCAGCTCAAGGTACCCTGCCTCGCTCATGTCCTCGATGCATTCTCTGTGACGACAATCAGTGTCTCAGTCGAGCCTTGCCTACTACTTACCACGGCAACTTTTCTCGCTTTTCCTTCAGCGCGGACCAAAGGGCAGTTCCTCACGATCCGAATCATGATATCCTTGCCATCCTCTCGTTATCAGACTTGTTCTGCTTAATTTTGAGGCAACCGGCCACAAAAAAGGCTGTTGCAGTTGAAGTTTTGCTGGGAAGTTGGAACGAAAGGACGAAGAAAAATGTTAGGAGCCCTCACCTGGCGAGTGGATATCCGCTCGGAGTACAACTGGCGTCTAACCTTGCACGGCAACCGTCATAGACGCCTAGTGCCCACTCTCAACCAAGTCCCCGGAACAATCTGACCATGCTCCTCTTAGCTGCAAAAGTCATGTTCAACGCGTCAGTTTGGATTCTAGCTTCACCTTGCAAGTCATTATCTGTGAGACCTGCGCCGAGGAGGGGCGGGTTAGCATCAATTTCAAGATAATCCCATAGTGACGATTGCATGTGGGTTCGTGCCTGAGTTTCCGACGTCAGACGACTTGCTCATACACAACACACTGCTGACATCCGTCCTAGGCTGACGCTGGATCTCTGGGCCAAACTGAAATCTCCTTTGGTGCGTCTTCTGCGTGCAATCGAGTGCTGCTCGTGCAACATGCAACTTTGAGGTAGTGGTCGTTCTCTTTGGGACATCGGATGCCGGGCTTCTTTGGTCTGTCTGAGTATTAGTTATCAGACTGGTTCGGGAGGGCTGAATGAAGGAGGACTTTAGCATGGAGACTCGGACCTTTGGTGAGCCCGTCTTCTTTCATCGTGTGTGGGTACCATTTGAAGGACTTAACTCAGCGTCCTCGTTAACACCGACCAGGAGTGCATAAAACAAATAAGCCTAGTTCTTATACGAAAATGTCGGAGCACACATCCTGCACTGACTCTTGCATAGCACGTCATCAACCCCCTTCGTGGATCATCATACTTTCACCATGTTCGTGAAAACAGCTACTCCCACGCGATAACTCACTGCCTCAGACACTTTCAAGTCATCAACGCCCGTGTTATACTATCCAGATCGTCACAAGAGAGATATCTACAACAGGCAGAAGCCACCTGTTGGCTAGCTAATCTGTCGGTAGGTTTCCAACGAGTCCTTACGCATTATTGCACCCTTTCTGATTCACTGTCACAGGGGATTATCGCTCTGACCACTGACGCATTTATTGAAAGCCTCATGGTATTGTCCCAGACCATGTAAACTGCCCACTTGTAGTGTTGTTTATGTGGCCTGATCACCCCTACAAGCTAGATAGAGCTCTATGTTTGAAAATATGTTATTATGCTGCGGGTGATTTATATGGAAAGCAAGCCAGATACAATGGGTACAACGAACATCAGTACATATGCTATAGTCCTGTGGCAGGTGGAAACTGATAAGGGATAACGTAGCTCCACTGCGAAAGCTCATCTTCGTGGTCAACAAACTTGTAGTTTATCCAGGCGAAATTACGGATATCGGTATAAACTGTGACGAGGTGATCTGGCGTACGCGTCTGTCCATCCTCAAAAGCCTGGAGAATATGCTTGACACATTCACATGTATCAAATGTTGCAGATGCCCATTCCTCACCCTCGTCGGCCATCATGTCCTTGATCACCTGCTTGGTCACTGGGACTTGAACCGTTGCAATTCCTGACTCACCTCCCATGAATATTGGCCCAGGCATAAACCACACCACTCTATATCAAGCGGATCTCCAACCGTAGGATTTTTGGTTTGATAGCAGGCAACGAATTCTGCTTCTTCTACAATATTGTCCATGCCAAGTTTTCCAATTGGGATCGTATCAACAACGCGATAATCTTTAAGTCGAGAGTGTTTATGGTCGTCCTGAATTGTGGTTCGAGTCAGATCGAGATCTGATGCCGTCCAGGTTAGTTGGAGAGACCCACAAAAATCTCACCCGAAAATAAGACGGGATTGAAACGACCCATTTTCGACCAGAGACGAAGATCAACGAGCTTCAAAAAACCAACGTAATCTGAGCTCTCAAACATTTCTGGTAATGCGCCAAAGAGATATTCATCAAGGACCATCATAGCGCGATGGTATATCTCAACCTGTGGTCCGAACAAGGTCCCTAAATGCTCTCCTAAACCTTGACATCCCTGAAATTCCCAAGAAACTGAAATGCAGGCAGTGAGATCTGGCCCGGTTCTTGCACCTGCCACAGGCCCAAATAAAAGTTTTCATATCTGAAGCCGGAACTAAGGGGTGTGAATCATACCTTTTGATACCTCGTTGAAGATCTCCTTAAAAATTGGGATTGAACATCTTTTCTCTCACGGCCGAGGTCTGAAAACATTCCCGACCTATGGAAGTCATAGAGGTAATCGGTAAATGATTTATGGAGAACAGCAAGGCTTTTGCTGGAAGCTTCCTCCGGTGAAGGGATCGTAAGGACAGAATGAAGGTAGTGAAGAGCGCTATATGCAGTATCCCGTGTCATGCCCAATAAGTCACAAAATCGAGCAAAGGGACTGAAATTGTTCATGGCGAAGAGCAACAGTTTTTTGGTCTCGAGGAGTACGTCTCTCGGAATTGGGGAGATAATACGGGCATAGAGTGCGTCAAGATCAGCCAACGGGTGGTCATTTGCCTCCCTCAGCTGAGATGGGACATTGTCAATCACCTCCAGGACTAGCTTAAGCTGTGATGCAGGATTGGCGTAAGTTGAGTCATCAATGTACCTGGCTGCGGTGGCAGCATAGGCGAATAAGCCATTCGCAGCAGTGGCGAGTTTCAAGACGTCATGTTCTGCTGGTCATTGAGCATGGCCCACGAGAGCAGGGCATTTCACCCGAATTTTCTCCAACTCGCCGCGGAGGTAACGCTCGACGTCCTGACGGGCTTCGTCAGAATTAATCAGAATCTCCTCTTTCACAAGGCTCGGCGCAACACTGGGTCGCGAGAATACATTTGTCAAGTGAGGTTCTGGACGGCTGGCAATAATCCAGATCAGGGGAACATCGGGGTAGGCCAAGGAAAAATAGGAAATGAGGGAGACCAGTTCGCACTGCTTTTCCTGGCCCGTACATTCGTCCAAGCCATCGATGACAATTAGGAGTGGTTTGGGTCCACGATAGATGCCATGTACTGCGAAGGGCTCGGTGAAGAATGTTCTGAACTGTGCCTGAATCGACTTCAACGGCAGCTTGGGATCGTCGGCCATTTTGCTGCGAATGAACTGACGATATGGGTGGTGACTAACCGCAAGCTGGTAGGCAAGTGTGGGGATTGCTTTGGATGCGTTGTCACGTCCGTTGATGGAGAAGAAAAGGGAAGCGCCTAGCGCAACATTTGAAGTGGGGATGGATGCGTTTTCGGCAAGGGTCAGCATGATAGCTGACTTGCCGACTCCAGCAGGCCCGGCAAGCCACAGCAGCCGCTTGTGGCCTTTAAAATCGGCAGAGAAGTCTTGTGCTCTGTTGATAATAGACAGCCGGGTTCCTGGGTGACATTGGGGAGGCGGGTCGCGATCTGATGAGTCAAATTCAGCTCCGGGTATTGTGTGCTTTTCGAATTTCCCCATGACTATCACATCAAGGCTCAGTATGTCACGATGGTGGTGAATGAAGTATATCTCACAGGTCTCGGAACTGGATGTCGAATCGTTTATCACGGAATCGCATCTGGCGTTTTGGGGCATTGTGTGCGCTGGAAACAGATGTTCAGGTCGCCGAACCGGTGATATTATTAACAGCACTAACTGGCTAACGGCCATTCACTGGAGACACAACCCTGGCAGAATACGTATCAAGGTCACCAGTTGGGGTAGAAAACAAGAAAGGGGGGTTGGCATACCGGCTAGTGCGGTGGTAATGAAGGGGATGTGTAGGACGTGCGGAGGACTGCTGTGAGGGGTAGCGCTGGGGAGGGGAACTGGAGGGCTGTGTACGGTGAGCAGAGGGATATGAACCCGACGGGTCTTCTGTTTGGTGAGGATGCGTCATGGGTGGGAGGCCAAGATGCAGAGGAACGTACGTGTGGTCCACAGACGTACAAACGGTTGGCATATGAGGGGAGTCGATAGAGGTCCGCTACAAGTGCGACACTTGCTGTAATCTTGAGCGCTAATGTCGCGTGATCCTACATCATGCATCAGTTTCGAGACGGCGATCAATGAATCAAGGATTAAATAATTAGTTATCTTGTTCGCGAGTCACGGGTTGGCCTTTGGCGTTCTCAATTTCTACCCAAGTATGGCCATCCGTCTCCCCATCCCTCACTCAATGATCTTATCGATATCCAGTTGTACATCCCAACCAAAGTAAGAGCATTCCTTTGTCCGAGTTCCGAGGACATGATCCTCGAGGAGCGGCAGCGAAAGGTGATAGTGATGGTTCGTACTAGGCGATGGGCAAGGGTTTCGACATCCAACATTTTGATGATTTTGTCCCATGTCCAAGGTCTTCCTTTCTTGTCACTTGGCCTGGGAACATGGATTGTTATGTAAACAATCACATTGGCAGCTGTGTTTATCCGGGCACTTCTCAACTACTTCACTCATGTCTCGCCTTTCCTTTCACCGAAGTCTAAACTTAATGGAACCCTCAACGCCTGTTTTCGACCACTACGGCGAGAGAAGCGAAGTATCTTTGTCGACACGATCCATGACATCCTCTTCTTCGCTCTCTTCTGTACACCACAGAGAAAGTAAACAATACTCTTGTCAGTAACACCAACCGCACACGTTCTCATCTGCTGATTGAACTCCATGTCAATGACATTGACTAGTCCCTAAGCTCCATGTCCAGCAACACAAGTGGTCCCCTCATATAATATCCGGTATAGAAAGCCTTCGTCAGTCGCACCTATTACACACGTCTCCACCTCCTAACTTATATCCATCCCCGCCATATTGAATAGTCTCCGAGGACCCTGCCGAGAAACTCGAGTGGTCTTCTCATGCGGCAGTCAGGAGAAAAAGCTTTTGTCAGTATCACCAACTGCACACGCCTCCATCTCTTGACTGACCCCTGTCTTAATGATATCAAACAGCTCATAAGCTTGAAAGCAGGCGACCCATGCGGACCCTCCATTCGGAAACCATGAGAGAAATCTCCCGTCAGTATCGCCAACCTCCAACCCTTCCATCTGCTGACTTGCACATCCCAATGTAATCAAGCCCAACCCCTCATACCGGATAGAGAGAGCTTCTGTAAGCATCACCAAACTTTCGCACATCTCCGTTTTTTGACTGACCCCTATCTCAATTATATCGGACAGTTTACAAGCTGAAAGGCCATTCGATGGAGGGCACTCAAGTCTACTCCCCGTCCCGCTATCCCTTACCCCGGTGCCACCCAGGAACTCGTGTGTCTCTGGTTGAGGAAATCACCAGCTGGATGTCCGACACATTGCGATCATGTAATGCGTTGTGGTTGCACGGTCCGGCAGGCGTGGGTAAGACGGCCGTAGCACAAACAATGGCAGAGTCCGCATATGATTCCCCCGCTCTTGGCGCCGCGGTTTTTCTTTCACGAACCGGAAATAGGAATGATACCTCACGCTTTTGGACATCCATCTCGCTCGACCTGGCTCGTCATAACATCCGGTATCGTCAAGCCATTGAGAAGCATGCCCACGACAATGAGGCCGTTTTGGCAGCAGACCTTCGGACACAATTCTATCAACTCATTGTTCAGATGTTGTCCGGATTGATGGATGGGGAGGAATTCCTGATCATCATCGATGGGCTGGACGAGTGTCGAAAAGAGGAGCAGTGCGAGATCGTTGAATGCATATGCAATGCCCTTCGGAGCCAGGTGCCGCTGCCAATTATTTGGATGATCTGTAGCAGACCCGAAGCCCATCTCAAACGCGTATTTCGTAAAGCTGAGTCCGAGGGTCTCTGCTGGGCGAAAGAACTCCTCGTTGATGATCCTGAAGCACGAAGTGATGTTGAACGTTATCTCCGGGATGAGTTCCAAAGAATCGCTGAAAGATATGGGAATAGTCTGGGTAGGGGGCGGACATGGCCACCAAAAGGCGCCTTTGACAAGATTGTGAACGCTGCTTCCGGCCTCTTCATCCTTGCTACAACTATCATCCGATTTATCAGTGCGCGTGGGTCCAACCCACAATCTCAGCTTGAGGCTGTCATCACCTTCCTCGACGGAACCTCCCCTCCATCGAGCATGACTAATCCCCTTGCATATGTTGACAAACTTTATCTCGACATCCTTGAACGATCGCAGCCTGATATCCTGCCCTTCACTCTTCGACTCCTTGGAATTTGTGTGGTCTGTCCACCCTTGCCGTTACTACATCTAGCTCAGTTTCTTGAGTTTAACCTGGACACGCTCTACACCGCCCTTCTGTCTGTACACTCCATCATCGAGGTCCCATCTCACGAAGACACCATCGAGAAGCCTCTACGCTACTATCATGCATCCTTCCCCGAATTCCTTGTAAACCCTAATCGTTCAGGAAGGTTCTCACAGGAGCCCGAGCCACATCATTCTCACATCGCAAAGGCATGTTTTCGCGTACTTGGAAATACGAAAGTGTCCTATGCTGAGAGCCTAACATGGGACTTTGTGACTCACCTTGGTCAAGCAAATCCATCTAATCTTTCGGTGTCTCATACCATCCTCACATTCGCTGCCACCCATGTGTGGGATATTTGTACCAGGATACAGAGCCCAGAGTTGGAGTTCATACGCAACACACTGGCTTGCTTTGATTACAGGTCTCTGCAGTCTATAGGTGACGTGATACCAGGCCAATCATTTGTCTGCTTCCTTCGATGGCTTTATTCCCTGGTAGGTTGTATGTTATGAGAGCCTGCTCCTCACATAGACTGATGCAATATTACAGACACGAGATTTACAAGACTTATCAGACCTCATTCGGACAAACTCCTGTTCTGATTTGGATGACCAGTTCATTGAAAGATGCATTGAGATTTCACAACCATTGGTAATATTCACATCTTTGTGACTTTCAAGTATATCACTCATTTTTCACCTACAGGCCTTGGAATCTAAACCTGGAGGAAATGAACTCAAAGAATTCCCATGTTATGTTTTGATTGGTTTTGGGTTGAAAACTATCCTTGCATTCATTATTCCAGATGGTGTGATGGTCTACTCAGTGGATGATATTGGCTTTCTGTAATTTTCCTACTTTTGTACTTCATAGCTTGGGTGCTGTTAATGTAGTTCTATTTAATTATGTTTCTTGGTGTCCTGGTAGTACCAGGTTGTTTTGTGTTATTAATATTAGAAGGTGTTACTTTGTGAGAGGATTCTGCCATTGTCTTGCCTTTTGGACACATTCAAACCCTCGGTCTTGGGAACATCAGTAAAAGTTCATTCTTCTTATCTTGACTTTTTGTGTCTTAGTGAGAAATGTCTTATTAACAACTTAGTTTTGGTTAAATGAAAGGAAAAATAAGGTGTATAAGTTGACAAGCAGAAATAAGACATATCCAAGGTCAATGAAAGAGTCTAAAAAGTCTTAGTCCAAATAATCTGTCACTCAAAGTCACCTCTAAAATCTGCATATGAATAAGGGGTTTATATAGGTACAAATAAGAGATATTTAAATTGCCACCATAAATCTGTTTGCATAGAATTTCTGGTAGTGGTCTAGTGTACTCAGGTGTGAAACTTGCTTAGAATAGTCTCTGACTTATCATACACAGATATAAGATGCACAGCATGGAGAATTATATGAACAGGAACCACACTCATCTTTGGTCCAGAGCATCAGTTATCTCACTGAACCACCCACATCCCCATCATTTCATCAACATCATTTCCAATAACAACAAAATGTTCAATGAGTATGCATTGTGAACTATGTCCAAAAGAAAATGAAAATAACTGCTGGACATGTGCTACAGTAAGACCTTCTGAAATTGTTCTTGCATCAGGATCAGCTCAAAAAAAAACAGTGTCATAGTGTCCTTGATGCTCCTTTCTCCATGATCCATGGGCATGAATGTATTCATAGTGCATGTCTTTCATGTCTGAATAGTCACTTTGGGCATGGAGAATTGCTGTGCCAGATGTGTAAAGCAAGAGAGGGAAATATAGTAATTCTGTGTCTTCCACTGCCTCATAATCAGGATACTCAGAAAGATGGACAGCAAGTAAATGTGGAAGTCTGGGAACCTTGAGGTGACTGGTGAGCCCAATGAGAAGGATATTACATTCTATGGCAATAGTGAGAAATAAATATAAGAAATATGACAGGAGAGCCTACCACTACTCCCTACAGCAGGTTGGGTTGATGGTAGGGCATGAGCACCATCAAAACCTTCATCATACAGATCCTTGTATTGTTGTTCCAGAACATGAAGAGACTCATTAGCTAGATAGTATAGCTGAGTGTGAGCTAGTTGCATGATGAACTTAAAAAACTTATAGTCATAGGAAAAAATAAGTGGTGCACTATTGACTATGCCACATTTCACAAACTCATTATGGGCAGTATAAAACCAATCATTGCAGCTGTTTATAGTGAGCATCTGCCTGAGTATATCATACCAGTTTGACCTCTAGGGCTTTTTGACAGTATTAATATATTTTAACTCTGTAATTGAGGAACAGAGGCCATCCAGGGAGCCAGATGCATGTATTGCATGAGTATAGTGAGCAAGAGAGTGCTGGCATGGCAGTGCAGAATTCAGTTGTCAAATACCTTTCTTAACAAATATCTCCCAAGAGCAATAGAATCTCTATAATGCATTGCCAAGTTGATGCAATGAGAGCATGTTGTGTGAATCTTGTCACACAATGTAACAGAACTTGAGGAAAGCCCACATAGCACAGAGCATATTAGTGGGAACATAGCCTCAGAGGGTAGGAAGATACACCTGTATGAAATGACTAAACCCATAGTACAGTGGTGTCCAAAAGTATTGCATGCCCACATGATCTTGTGATTTCATCTTGCCTATCCCATACATACTGAGTTTGAGGTAAAAAGAACAACTGTAGTAGATACTCTAGGACATATTAAATCATAATTGAACTGCATTGTGACCATAAATCAACCTGAAGAATGTAACTCAACTATGACTTTGAAATGGCAGGTGCAATTCTTTTGGACACCATGATTTCTACTTACTGCAAGCTATATAAACACAACAGGAGTGTGCATGCACTCCATTCTTTGCCTTATCTCACTCCTTTACACTATGGGCTATACTACTCCATCAAAGGTGTCATGTGTTGCTGAGCTCCACTCACTTGGCATGTCATATGCCAATATTGATGTCAGAACCAATCTTCATCACACTACTGTGGCATGTCTCCTTGAGAGATTTAAGAAATCTCAGGATCCACACTTCATGAGACAAAGTTTGGCTGCTTTCAAAAGCTGAATGAACATGATGTTCAAGCTAGGATCCATTTGCTTGCTCAAATGGAAGTTGCTAATGCCACAGAATTGGTGAGAACAGTATTTCCAAATGTATATCATCAAACTGCTGCATGCTTCCTGAAGAATTATGGATTGATCTCTCATGTTCACAGGGCCTGTCCCTACATTTCCCCAACCAATCAGAAGTGGCTCCAGTGGGCCATTGAGCATCATGATTGGACTATTGGTGACTGGAAGGTCATTTTCTCAGATGAATTAAAATTCCTTCTTTTCAAGTCAGATGGCTGCCAGTACACTTGGGTGAAGCCTAGACAGGCCCTAGATCCCTGTTTTGTGAAGAAGAACATCAAACATGGAGAGGGGAATCTAATGGTATGGAGATGCATTACTGCATATGGAGTAGAATGGCTTCATCAGGTTAAAGGAATTATGTGTGGCCCTAGTTATGTCAACATCTTGCAGGAGTCCTACCTTAGGACCCTGAAGGATTGTAAAATGAGGCCCTCAAATCCAAGTGCACCCATTTTCCAGCAGGATAATAATCTGAAACATTAGAGCAAAGTTGCTGAGACTTTTTTTATGAAGAATTGCATTTGCTGATTGGACTAGCCACTATCTATCCCTGATTTGAATATCATAGAGCATGCATGAGACACATTGGACCATCTTGTATGTACTTGTAAGGTCCTCTCTTGCAACCAGGATGAGATGAGGAAGGCCCTTCAGGAGGAGTGGGAGAATATCTCCCAAGAGCAATTGGACTACTTATTCAAGAGTATGCTATATTGCATGCAGGCTGTGATTGGAGTACAAGGTGGAAATACCAAGTATTAGGTGTTTTCAAGGTGTGTATACTTCATTTTGCCTCACAAGTAGCTTATCTTATTGAGGCATAGATAATGTCCAAAAGAATTGCACCTTCATTTCCCAGTTCTTTACACCCCTGTCACTTCTGCTCATTTAATTCATGACATTACAGCTATTTACAATGATTCCCTACATGCTTAGCTTTCCATAGATATATTTTTCTAATAGAATGTCATTGATCTTATTATTGCAGAGAGATTAAATCAAAAGGTTATGTGGGTGTGCAATACTTTTAGATACCACTGTATGTATGATTGCAGCTACCACACACCTGTATGAGAGCTTTTGAATTGTTCCCAGTCCATTGCTTGAAGTCACAACCCTAAGAAAAGTAGCACAGATCAGGAGATGAAGGTACTATTTAGGCTCCAGGTATCTCTATTGTAGTGGCCTTTATTGTCTTGAGCATCACTATCTCTTTGCTGGGTGCTGTAAAGATGTAAACCTGTGGGAATTTACAAGAGCCTTGACCTTACATTCATACCAATGTACTATAAGCCCAATATATTGGGATGTATGAAGTGTAGGTATAAGGTCAGCTGTCCTAATGACAGCTGACAATGAAAGTTATAAGGAGCATGTTTCTGATTGACTGAGTAGTCCATCAATGGTGATGATAAACAAGAGATTAAATGATTAATTATTAGTGAATAAGCTCAAGATAAGATGAAATGTAAGAAAACATAACAGCAAGGGCCCAGCCCTTATACACCCCCTATTGAGACTATAGGATACAGTCAATGAAGTTAAGGCACAAGTAACATGGTTACTTGTGGTAATAGTTGACAGATGGGAACACATATAGTGCCTAGTCAGTGGTGAAGATGGGACAAGGTAATAGGTCACCTTGTATACAGTAAGGGACAAAAGTGTTCCAATGTTTTCAACTATGCAAAAATCCTTTAATAGCTCAAGAAGTAATGAGGCTACACACTTCATATTTTAAATAAAGATAGCCCTATATCTTATCTACACATTCATAGAATATAATTATGTAATATTCCATTTTTGGTAGGTTATGAATTAGTTAATATTTTTAGTACATTGGAACACTTTTGTTCCTCTGGAAATATATACACAAAACTCATATTCTAGTACTTGGTATAGTCTTCCTTGGCCTGTAATACTGTCTGAACCCTCCTAGGCATACTTTCTATCAAATTCTGACACACTTCTGGTCCAATGTTATTCCACTACTCTTCCACTCTTTTCTACAAGGTTCCTATACTATTAGGAGGTGTTTCATAATCTCCTAACTGTTTCTTGAGATAAGTCCAGAGATGTTCAATGGGATTAAGGTCTGGAGATTGTGGGGGCCACACCATGACCCTCATTCCAGACTTAGAAAGCCAGTCCTTGGCTTTCTTACTTGTGTGTTTGGAGTCATTGTCCTGCTAAAAAATAACTTCCCTCTTATTCTTCCTATACCACTGAATCCTCCTCTTCAGCTCATCCTCCAAAATCTGAACATGTAAGGGCTAGGCCCTTACAGTCATATCATCATTTTGTTCCAGATTATTTTAAAGTCATTTGTTGATAATTAATTACTTATTTTCTTGTTTGTCTTTGACCTTGATGGATTACTCAATCCATCAAAAAACACATTCCTTATAATCTCGTCACCAGCTGTCATTAGGACAGCTGACCTTATACCCACACTACGTACATCCCAATACATCAGGCTTATTGTACATCAGTGTGAACTTAAGGTCAAAGCTCTAAGTAAGCCCCTGTAGGCTTACACTTTTTTACAATACCCCACACTTGGGCATGTACTAAGTGAATCCATTAAACGCAACTATTGCACTTAAAGCTTAAAGTAAAATCCTCTCGTCATCTTTCATTCAAATGGCCTCACAGCAGAATCATCCCCCTGGACACTACGACATGTCTGAAGACACACAAATGCAAATCGACATGATGATGCACAATGTGAGCATACAGGATGCGCTTACACCACCCACACCACTTTCCCCATCAATCCCCTCGCCACACAATGAACCAACCTCCCCCATCCCTTCCCACATACCACCAGTGGACATGTCAGCCCACAACTCATCCACCACCAGTGAGGAAGCTCCAGAGGAGCTTCCTCTCTTTCCTGAACCCAAACTGAGTCATCCTCCCACAGCATGATCCATGCTGTCAAGCATGACTTATCAATCTGAAGGTTCACACTCTGAACCATCGACACCTGAATTCTCACCTCCTGCCCTTAACAATGTAGTCTCCCTAGAAGACCAAGTCAACTCTATATTTACAGACTATGGCATTATTAAATGCCAATGCCAACATCAAATGTTAGTATACACTGAGACAATTGTAGCAGAATCATATAGGGAAACCAACTTGCCAATAGACATCAGCTCCAACTGATTCCGCACCACATACCTCAAAGCTTTGACAAAGCTTTGTATGGCCTACCAAAAGGCCTGAGCCACAAAGGTCAAACAAACTGACCTTACACTGATGCACAACGTCTACAAAATGCAACCAACCCAACAGTACCTTGAGCACATCCTCAACTCCACCAACAATGGGATCACCTTTGATCCCCTCAATGCAAAATTTGATGAGGCAATCAAGAGGGCTGAACAACACCCTGCACACGAGCACCATCATCAGTGCAATAATGATGGACTGCCAGCAACACCCCAACCACAACCTTGCATCACACCCTTATCACCAACTGTGCTATTGAATACTGCCCAAGCCATGGTGCACTTGCATGCACCCCAGCAACCAGGGGAAACAGATCAAGCATATAACAAGCACCTCAGTGTGCAATGCCGACACACACAAGGGTACAGTCTTAGGACTGCACACTTCACAATTGAGGAGTCCACCATCACAGACAGCAAAACCATCCCAGGAAACAACACCTTTGCAAACTGCCCACAACATCATGCCCCAACTACTGGGGCATCATACACACAATCACCATGCTCTCTACTGATGCAGCCTGACCCTCAGGGTCAGACTAATAACCCAAGTTTGTGTTGGTCTCCCTGACTGCCTCCTATCCCTTTCCCCAAAGGGAAAGGACCAATGGGTGTACTATTGCCAAGAACCATGGTGCAGGGTAATAACTACCCTGCAAAGAATCCTAAAACCACAGACTTGCCATTGGCCAAACCCATGGCCAGTGGAAAATCTCCAGTGGCCTTAACATCAAATGTTAAAGCCAAATAACCTTCTGCCACTAGTGTTCCCATGAATGCTGGCTCGTTCCAGGCCTCAAGCACCCTGTTCATATTGCCTATGGCTAAATGAACCCCTCATGCTGATAAGTGGAGTGACTGGGTCACTCTACAACGAATGCAAAATGAAGATATCTGCACTCATGGGTCGTCTCTGATAGATGACCAATACATTAGGTTCAACGGACATATACCCATTGAAGCTACCATATCAGAACATGAGGAGCAAAAAACAGCTACTCATGTATTCCTGGGAGGACCCCTCAAGACGTCTCAAATGTCTAATTCCTGTAAAACAGTCAGGATGGCCTCCCCACAACAACAACCCTCACAACCACCTCCACAGGGACAAAGTTTGCCCCCACTATACAATCTACATCCCCTCTGAAATCTTCCTCCTGTGCAAGAGGAAGAAGGAGAGGAAGAAGATGATACAAAGGAGGAGCAGGAGGTGTACACCACCTCATGACTCCCTATGCCAAACCAAGGGACTTGTCAATACTCTCTAGTCAGAGAGGCACATGGCAAGTCAGTAACTCTGGGGATTGTACAATCTGTCCAGAGTTACAATAACCTCATGTATGATTGTTTACATTGAATGATCGACCAATACCTTGCACAACCAATCAAATACCCTGGAGGTTATAAACCTTTGTTAAACAAGCTCCCTACAGAAAAGAGCTTGGAACCATATGGTGGAAGTCACTGATTCAGAGACCTATTGTCATTCGTGACAAGCCTCTGTGCTGACTTCACCATGAAGGGACTAGGGGGACAGAGTCCCACTATGGATCGACTATGAATCCTAACCCTCCAATATTACCTCATTGGAGAGGTGAAGGATATGTTCGTTCATCATGTACTTAGTATAGATCATAGTAAATATGATTGGACATTCAAGAGTGTCATTATAGCACTCTATGACAGATTCATCAGACCAATGTCAATGCACGAGGCTTGTGAGAGCCTCAAGGGGGTCAGGTATAATCCCAAAGAAGGGATTCAACATTATTATGATGCCATCTTGGGATATTCACAAGATATGGCTGTCCATCCTGACGACTACTCTCTCATTGAGACCTTCTTGGAAGGTCTTCCACAAACTATGAGACACTTCCTCATGTTCGACAGAGGGTTGTCACCTGAAATGAATCAACTTGAAGACTTCGTAGCACATGCAGCCAATTACGAGAATCAAATGCAAAGCAGTGCCTTCTTCAAGAGAGTACTAAAACCCTCTCGAGTACATGAACCATCCACAGGCTTCTCCTGGAAGCCTGCTGCAGCCAAACCAAGGACAAGGACTGCATGGGTTCCTCATCGCATATCTGCAGGGTGGGATCGTATCCCTGCTCATGAGCTAAGGCAACCATTGAACACCTTTCCACCCAAGCGACTGATGGAACCTCTGCCTCAACTAAACAAACCAAAAGCCCATCTTAAACCACAAGTGCAGAACAAGGCACTTGTAGGGCAGAACCAAGAAAACAAGGCCACAGAAAAAGGGCCTTGTTATGAATGTGGAAAACACAGTCACTGGGCAAATGAATGCCCAGAGAAAGGGAAATGCCACAGCTATGTATGAGCTGCACACAGAGTTGTTCCAATGAATGATGAGGAGATACTCCTCCAGAAAGCCGAAGAAATCGAGGAAGGGTTGACCTCAGACGGTAACACTGAGGCCCAAGAAGAATTGGAACTGAGTTTGTCGAATGGAGACAAACTAGTAGAGGTTGAAGTCATCAAGTCAGACTATGGGTCTGATGTCGATGACACATATGACTTCACTGCCATGATCAGCAACGGAGATTCTAAGAACAAAAACCACAATGACTTCAATGTCATCAATGCACTCACTGTTGAGCCCAGCGAAAAACCAGACCATGAAGTGAGGGTATGCCGCATTACCCTCCATAAAGAGAAGGAGAAGATCCTTCGACCCCAAGCCTCCCTCAGTGAGAAACAATGCCTCACAACCCTCATCAGCATCAACAGTATTGACACTTGGATGCTGTGGGACTCTGGTAGCACGACTACTGGCATAACTCCCACTTTTGCACAAGTAGCTGGCATAAGGGTCAATGAATTATTGGACCCCCACACCCTGCAGCTGGGGACAGTGGGCAGCTGATCCACTGTAAAATATGGTGTGACAATAGATGTTACCATTGGAAACATATGTACCCGTACATATGTAGATGTAGCAAACTTCAATTGCTACGACATGATAATTGGTATGCCATTTATGCGCACCAACAATGTAGTCCTTGACTTCATTAAGAATGAAGTCAGAATAGGAAACAAAACCATAGCGGTAGTGAACTTCACTGGCAAATCAGATACTCACCTGCATTGCCACTGTGTGACTGATAAGAACAAGCCAAGTTGACTTGTGGAGGATGTTTGATGAGACAACATCCATCAAACATCCATAGAAGATGCATGAGATGATGAACAAAGTTTTCAAGGGGAAACACTACCCCATGACAGCTGTCATCTATTAGAAGAAGTCGAGAGTTCCACAAACTCTCAAAGGGGGGACAATGGTCAAGGAGAACACAAGGTCTCCTCCAAAGAAGGTCAAAACACCCCTCAGAGATCACAAAAAATGAGACAAAAACCTCGTTTAGTAGACAAACCCACTCAGAACCCAATATTCAAATG
Source organism: Podaxis sp. C-F-101400 (assembly GCA_018524895.1). Classification (NCBI taxonomy): domain Eukaryota; kingdom Fungi; phylum Basidiomycota; class Agaricomycetes; order Agaricales; family Agaricaceae; genus Podaxis; species Podaxis sp. C-F-101400. The sequence continues at coordinate 183,005 of JAEUWR010000194.1, forward strand.
GTATTACAACCCCCATATGCCTGCAGAGTGGAATGCCATGGTCTGCAGCATATGGGAAATGCATTGTCCTGGGGATGAACCACCAACATCAACTGGGTTTACACAACCCAATCTCAATGACGTAGTCGAGACACAAGAGTTCACCAGGGTATACTACCCTGATGAGATGGTACAAGACCAACTTTGCAGTATGCTCATCACTCATCTTCCAGTGGAAGATGACTCAGAAAAATGGATACAAAATGCTTGTATCAACACCAAAAAGAGAAATCACCACCCTGAGTGACAAGGTCAGTACTCCAAGAAGGACATACTGACCCTGCGCCAGCAGTGGTTCAATGAATTTGAGGACATAATGCATGGTCCTCCAGATGAACTTCCCCCATTTTGTGAAGTAAATCACGAAATAAACCTCATTGACGAGAATAAAAAGTATAATTACTTCACTCCTCGATGTCCTCAATCCCTATGTGGGGAGTTTCACCAGAAACTCAACCGCTATGTGAATGCAAAGTGGTGGGAGCCTCAGCACATCTCCCAAGCAGCACTGTTGCTGTGCATCCCAAAGAAAGACAGTCGATTGCAAACCATCATTGATGCATGACAATGAAACAAGAACACTGTCAAGGATGCCATGCCCTTGCCAGACCAAGATGTCATTTGAGAAGACATTGCACAAGTGCGATATCAATCCAAGATTGATCTCACTGATGCTTATGAGCAAGTCCAAGTATGTCTAGAAGATGTAGACAAAACAGGGTTTGCAATGATCACTGGCATGTATGTCAGCAACATAATGCAACAGGGGGATTGCAATGCCCCTGCAACCTTTCAGTGGTTAATGACCACTATCTTCTGTGAT